>APFE030982319.1:56436-101031 GCA_000404065.3 Pinus taeda
CTCTAATAGTTCCTGCTTCCACTTGGAGAATGATGATCTCTTACTCATCCCTGGTTGAAAATGGAGTGGCAAGTGTCAGAGGGGAAGCTTCTGGAAGATTCCATGATCTTCCACCTCGAATTTTGGTCCCTACCATTTGTCCATTCCTGACCATCGCACCCTACAGAGGAGAAAATCAGTATGCATCGCACCTTGTACATTGGGACGGTGATATGCATCACACCCCCTGCATTGAGCTTTCAATATGGTCTAGTTTTGACCATTTATGAGTAGTTTTCAGTGAGAACTTCTGGGAGATGATGTAATCAGTTGACCTTGCTCCTTTAGGCAGTGAAGCAACACTTTTAGGGACTTAGGAGCCCTCAATTTATGGACATTTATGATTGGGGTTGAAGTGCCCAAAAATGTCTATAACATGAAGCACCTATCTTAAGAGGACCAAATTGGAAACTTCCTTTCCATATTTCTACAGATGCTTCACATACAACTCTAGGAGCTGTATTGGGACAAAACGCTTTAATTCCTTATGCCATTTACTACACAACTGAGTTGAATTATACTATGGTTGAAAAGGAATTCTTATCTATTGTTCATGCAATTAACAAGTTTAGACACTACATAACAGGCTATGAAACGTTTGTTCATACAGTTCACTCTGCAAGAATATATTTGATGAATAAACCTATTACTAATTCTAGAGTTACAATATGGCTTTTAGTTTTGCAAGATATCAACATTACTATGCTAGATAGACCTGGAAAATGAAACACAATTGTTGATTTCTTGTCCAAGATTCAGAATATCAAAGAAGGCTCTCTGGCTGAGGATAAGTTTCCTTATGAATATCTATTTGTAGTAACTACTCAAACTCCTTGCTTTGCAAATGTTGCTAACTACTTGGTTATAGGGAAGTTACCTTCACATTTATTTCCTAGAGAGAAAAGAAAGATTATTCAAGATAGTGCAAGATATTCATGGATCACTAATGAACTATGTAAAACAAGGTTAGATCTTATGATCAGAAGGTGTGTGAGGGAAGATGAAATGCCTTATATTCTCAAAGCATGTCATGACAAGCCATGTGGTGGACACTTTCCTGATAAGAGGGGAGCCTATAAATTCCTTTCTTTAGGATATTATTGGCAATCCATCTTCAAAGATGTTAAAGAATATGTCAGAAGGTGTGACAACTGCCAAAGGGTAGGAAAACCTGCCCCCTCAAATGAAATGCCATTACAACCCCACCTACTTATCGAACTCTTTGAAAAATGGGCTTCAGACTTTATTGGACCTATTAATCCTCCATCCAAGCAGAAAAAGTATATATTGGTCTACACTAATTATGTCACAAAATGTGTAGAAGCCAAAACATTACTTTTTACTAACGAAAAATCTATAGTTAGTTTTCTTTTTTGAGGATATTTTTACTCACTTTGGTGTTCCAAGAGAAATTATGATAGATCAGGGAGCTCAATTCACATCCAACATGATAGAGAGGCTTATGGAAGAGTACAAGATCAATCATAGGAAATTCACTCCCTATCATTCGCAAGAAAATGGTCAAATAGAGTCTACAAATAGAGTGACTGAAGGAATCGTCACCAAAACTGTGCATCTACATAGAAGAGATTTGGAAGAAAGGCTTCCTGAAGCCTTGTGGGCCTATAAAACTACATGGAGGAACACAATAGGATATACACCCTACACCCTATGAACTTGTTTATGGAAAGTACGTCCTGTTCCCCATAGAGTTCCAAGTCAAAATTTTCAAGATAGTAGTCAAGTTGGGGATGGATTTATCAGAAGCTCAAAAGCATAGACTAGAGAAGTTGAATGAACTTGATGAAATCATAAAAGAGGCTATTCAAAGAACTAGTCTAGTTTAGCAATAGAGGGAAAAGTGGCATGACAAATACATAAAGGACAAAAGGTTTCAATAGGGAGATTGGGCACTGTTATTTGATTCAAAGTTTAAGGATTTTCAAGGGAAGTTTCAATCTCATTGGCTTGGGCGATATGAGATTGAAAAAGTTTTTAGTAATGGAGCAGTAAGAATCAGAACGATAGATAAGAATCAGAACGATAGATAAGAATCAAACTCCTCTCCTTGTGAATGGTCATAGGTTGAAAATTTATCAAAAACCAATCTCAAAGGAGGAGTTCATCAAGATCTTTCAAAATAATTCTGAAATGAAGTTGGTGAAGAAGAATCCTTCTTCTCCACCAACTTAGTCTTTGTTCTTTTCATCATATCTAAAAAAAATATATAAGTTTGAAAACCAATCACTAATTGGCATGCTTATACAGAAAATATAGGGTGAAAAACAGAAGACTCTGACACCCTACATTTTCCAAACAAAAAAATGGTGACTTAGTATGTATTCTACAAAAATTCATTGTTTCATTTCATTTCATTTTGTCTACTTTTGCAAGTTTCTCTTCACTCCACTAGCATATTCCACCAATAAATTTTTCTTCTCCAGCATTTCTTCCATCTCCAATTTTCATTTTCCATTTTGTCATATTTTCATCCACACAGTCATCTCCATTTCATTCATTCATAAAGTCACATTTTATTCTCTATTTTACATTCCATAGCTATTCTTAGATTTCGCAGTTGTTCTAGTTCTGTAGCTAATCCTATTCTACAGCCAATTTGACTCTGTCGTAAAAGTTCGATCATTAGTTCAAGAATAAAGAGGCTAGTTTATAATAAATTTCATATGCAGGTAATGGAGGAGAAAACAAATTTTGAAGACATATCAACATCTAAGCACTTGAAGAAGAAAACAACAGAATATTGGCAAGCAGAAGGTATGGTTCTAGAGGTAAGAACAAAAATTTATTTCAAATAGCAATACAAAACATAAGTTGTATAACTCGTATAATCACACTACTCCTTGATTTATCATTATGATATTTGATTGCCTTGATGATTCCACCACACCTTCCAACTTTAATGCCTAACAGTCTAATGATGCAATCTCCACTTTTGACTCGTACTTAACTGTACTTCTCCAACACACTTGTTAAACAGTTAGATTCATGACATAACCCATTTGAATATGACTCTTCAAAACCCTATTGTTCATTTATTACATTGAGTTCTCTCTTATACCTCCACCACCTTCTTGTGCATACAAACACACTATTACGTTGAGCACATAGTCATTATGTTTTCATATTCTCTAGCAATCACTCTATTTTTCACACAATTTATGTGTGCAACCACTCCATTTCATATATTTTATGCACACTCTGTTTCTACATATTTCACGCATACAACTTCTATGTTTTGTATACCCTGTATGTACAGACATTTTATCTCCTACTCATAGTCATTTTCCTTCCAAATACTCTGTCATTTCATCCCCATATCCATAACTATTTTTTCTTCCATATACCAATTGTTCCGCTACCATATACATAGTCTTCTTTATGCAACCACTTCATTTCTCATATAGTGAAGGGAAATTTGAAGAAAAGCATAGAACATGAGTGACAGGTCTCATCGTCAGAACATAACCTATAGGAGTGAAGTAAATGTAAGGTTATCCTCAGTTGAAAGGAATGTTGAAGAAAGTTTGTTGGCTGAGTTTCATTGAAAAATTCGATGGTCACCAGAAAGAAATCACCAAGTCATTTACCAAATCGTTTGATGGGATGGACGTGGAGATTGGTGACATAAAGTTTACAATGACTGAGTCTTTTATTGCTGAAGCAACCGAGCTACCAAGAGAAAGAGAGAGGTGGTTCAAGAATAGAGAATTCCATTATGAAACTTGGAAAGTCATTCTCCAAAATCAAGGTATGGACACTTCAGTTTTTAGGAGAAGAATTCCCATCTCTGCAGTTAAGGGTAAATGGAGTAGCATGTTATTAATTTTACAAAAAAAGATTACATGCGAGGGAAGATTTGGTTCCATGTATGTATATCACATAAGACCGTTGATGGATTTTCTTGAAAACAGAACCCTCAATCTCCAATTTTTCCTATTGAATAGTTTGAGGAGAATGACCATTAATGTTCAGAAGAAAATGGAAGCCATAGAAACCAATATTTATCACCATGGTCTAGTAAAAATTTTAGTTGAATATCACTTAAAGAGTGTAGGAGACACATAGGAGAACTTTTTGATCAGAAACTTTTCCCAAGATGCACCAGAATTACCTAAGGGAAGTTCTGTAAAAAGAAGTAGGAGAAGGAAAACCAGTCTCACCATTCAAAACATTCCTAAAGCTTCAACACAGAAAAACAATGAAGAAGAGCCCATCTCTAAAACATTAACAGAGATAAAAAAGCATACAAAACAAAGGAGAAAGATGAAAGAAAAAGTTAAGGAAATCCATAAAAATACTCATGAACCTTCATTACAGGATGAACAATTACTTTCTGATAGATTAGTTAACATCAAGGATCAGTTCAACAAAGATAAGGAGAAGGAGAAAAGAAGACAGGTTATAGAGGAAGAAATCATAGGCTCCCAAAGTTTGAGGAGAAGTTATAGACTCAAGGGGAAAAATGAAGAAAGCAAAATCAAAAGAGACCCAATTCATAGATTTGGAAGAAGAAACTCCAACTCAGTCCCAAGATAATATCTCATTTGAGTAGAGCCCACAACACTCTCCTCAACAAAACTTTGAAAGCAGCCCAAAGAGAGTCTCTCCGGGAATTTATCCAATCCAACATAAAATTTATGATTATGTTGAGTCACTAGAGCAAAAGAATATATTGGTGGATCAAGGGACTTCATCCAACCTGAGAAGCCAGCCACATCACAAGAGAGTTTGACTAGCTCACTTAAGCAAGAAATCTATGAGCTAGAGGTTCTAAATAAGCACACCAAGAGGGAAAATGAAGCCTTAAAAGAACAAAACAAGTTGGATAGGATTATCCATGATAACATTATGCTTCATTTGGGTCTATAAAACAAGAAGAATAGAAAACTAAAAAGGAAAAACAAGAAGCTAAATATGGCTCTCATTAACCTCAAGTAATGATTTCTCATGAGGAAGCCTAGGATGGAAGTTGCAGCAAAGAAAAGAAAGAAGAGGTTCAATGTTTTGGCTGAAGTCTCAGAGAAAATGTAGTAGAAAGACGGAGTTCACAATTTTGATTGCATGGGGACATGCAATAGTCTCACGATGGGGGTTTGTCAAGTTCCAAAACTGCCTTTGCCTTAAGCAACTTTCTCATCCTTATTTCTTTGCTTTTCCATGAAAAATGCATCCTTAATCATAAAAAACCATTACACTCAAGGAGTATATTTCAGTGATTTACAAGTTATACTATTATGTTTTCTATTTGAATAGGTTTTTGTCTTTCAGCTATGGAACGCAGCCACATTTCGTAGCTAATCAGTTGTTCTGCAGCCATCTCCACGCTTTTGTAGGTCACAGGTGTCAAGAGAGGAAAAGGACCACATGGGTAGCTTGGAAAACATCAGAGAATGGATCATATCCTATCCATCTGGCCTAGATCGATGAGAAGGACTCTAGTCAAAGGGAATTCAACTATAGAAACCTATGGCAAACAGGACTTTGTTTTGCACACGTTTCTCAGTGATGGGATCCGAAACAGTCTCCTAAGGCCATGAAATTCATATGCCACCTGCGAAAATAGAATCTAACAAGCCACTACCATAGATTTATGTTTCCAAGCAATCGGGGACAAGAATTCTGCATACTAGTTTGTCTACGTGTTTTTTTGTAGTTGATTTCTCTCTTGAAAACACTTGTATACTTTTCTATAAATACCAGTGTGTAGAACGTAGAACAAGTTCACATTTTCGCTTATGTAATAGTTCAGATTTCCACTTTGTTTCTTAAAGAACTCAGTTCTCTATTTTAATATAAAGAATTTGTTTTCAGTGGATACCTGAAGTGTTGTTGGTGTATTAATTGAGTGCTTATATTCCAAGACCTTTGTAGAAGGCCCTTGCATGGTCAAGGGTACATTTTATTTATGTTTTGTCTTTCATAGTTCAATTGTAAATTCACTGTGTTTTTTTCATTATATTTATAATCATTTTTTTTACTCTGTTTATAATGCAGCTTGTGTCATCCTTTCACTAACTCAGTGTAGTTTTATTTTAGTGCAGAATAGTTCTTTGATTATACACTTCTCTCTAGTTTCTTATCAGTAGCTTTAAGTTGATGATAGTAGCATAAATTAGTTCATTTCATTTGTTGTTCATTATTTTTAGATTTTGAATTAAGCTATTCAATGCCATTTTCTTATTAATTTAAGTAACTCATGTTATAAATGAATATTTCCAAAAGCCCTTTCAGTTGATGGTTAATCTTAAAACTAAGTGGTGAAATGTTTCATTTGTGAATGAGTCTTTCTCTGCATTTTCATGTTTACTTTTCTTAGAATAATAAAGAATGAAATCTCTCAAAATGCAATCACAAGGAGGTATTTCTCCCTAAATTGTGTAGCAAAGTGACAAAAATACTTCATTTAGCTTTGCTTTCATAATAGAATAGTTGCAACTTCATTTTCAATTATAGTTTTTCACTTAGTTTAGCTGAACTTCCATCTTCAGTTGTTCATTAAGTTTTGATTCTGCAATAGATTAGATAGTAGAGGTAATCTTATTTCCAGTATTTCATTTTTTTGGTTTATCATAGATAGCTACAATCCCATTTTCTCATTTAAGATTTGATTTTGTAATTGAGTAGATAGCTGTTTTAAGTCCTTTCAGTTTATTTTTTGGA
This sequence comes from Pinus taeda, assembly GCA_000404065.3. Taxonomy (NCBI): domain Eukaryota; kingdom Viridiplantae; phylum Streptophyta; class Pinopsida; order Pinales; family Pinaceae; genus Pinus; species Pinus taeda. Next base: position 63,157 of record APFE030982319.1, read on the forward strand.
AACAATCATAATAACAAGAAGAGAAGCTATGTTTCATTTTCCTATTTAAAACTTTACTTCCAAATCTAGCTTAAAGCACTTTTAGCTCTCATTTCATTTCTCTAGATTCTTAGGAGAAATAGATTAAGATTTTGTAGATTACATTATGAAACATTAGGAATAAAAAAGAACAAAACCCCAAAACAAACATAAAACTCAAAAACAGGGTCATCTAGCACATATAGTGCACTACACTTCATCATTTTATGATACCCGGATTGATAACTTATGTAGAAATTTAGGACACTAAATTGATTAAACAAGTATCGGGATTTGCTTGGCTAAATAACCTATGAACCTAGTTCAAGCCCATACAAGCCAATAACAACAGAACTCAAATTAATTCACTGAAGGGAGTGTTCAAAGGGCAAGCTAGTAGAGTAAAGTGCAGGTTTTTCGGCTAGATGGGTGAAATGATATTAACCAGGGTGAGAGATCACTTAAGAATTCTCAGACCGGGATTAAAATGAGGAACAGATGGTAATCATGAACAAAGGGAAATTTAGAATCCTTTGCTATAGACCACATGGAGACATCCTATACTAAGGAGGAATCAAGAATTCCTTAATTTAGATAATTAGCAGAAAACATTAAAATGCATAATAGTTAAAACAGAGTGCAATGAAGCAAATTCTGAGATATCATTCCATGTTATAGCAGTCAGATTTCAGATACATTAAATATTGTGGAAATTTTTTTAAAGGGAAATCACAACATAAGAGAAAATACTTGTCTTCACTTCGCTCTACACATGAATCCAGTGAAATGTCTTGTCTTTATTCATTAATCCAGCTTGCTAGTCCAAATAGTGATACAATAGCTTATAGTCTTTGATCAAAAAGGTCTATATAAATGTATAAGAATACACCCTACATACTTTGAATTGTTAAATATTTATACAATAACTTTTACAAAACATCGGAAAACAAACTTGAGATTTATTATAGGAAATACAAATATCTTCTTGCAAGAAGATAGAGACAACTATTAACTGTTTCATGTTGTCCCTTTTATTGTGGTACTGTTGGCTTTTATGGTTGGATTTGTAGCCCTTTATGCTCACTTATTGTTGTGGTCTTTCATGCTATAATCTTCTTTGACTTTTATCTTTTATTTGATACTCTTTGACCTTGATACTCTTTTACCCTGTTGTCGTGTTTTCATCTATTTACTTGGCTGCTATATTTTTACTGTGCAGTAACCTTTTACTGTAAATTTCTCACAGTAAATCAGTCATGCTTTCCCACCATTTTGCATCAGGTAATTTGGCATTCATCATCCTTTAGTATATCTCATCAACTTCACTATACTTAGAAAAATTGGGCTTGGTGATGAATAGGTGTTTTACCTCATGTTGGATGGAAAACAGGTTCTCAAAAGTGTTATATAAAACTTTGCCTGTTGGTAGGGCTTTAATAGATGAAGTGCTAGCTTTTTCTTTAGCCAACTACCTACGTCTATTATCATAGTCTTGTTTTGTCATAAGCTTGTCATTGATGACCAATGGACTGGGAAATCATTTCTCCCTCAAAATTTAGAATTTGGCCATGAATCTATCAATGGCCACTTGCATGTTCTTGCACTTTTCCTCCAAGTTTAGCATTAGGTTCCTCTTGGAAAGAACCTTTCTTATTTCCATAATAGTTTCAGTTCTATCTTCTATATTTAGCTCCTGAAGCTCATGTCTGTTTTTTTTGTTAAGGAAATGGATGACTCTATTGGCATCCTCTGGCTTATCACCCAAATCCTCCTTGACTTTCTGAATAGCTATTGTGGCTATCTTTATCAATTATGTTTGCTCAAAAATAACTTGAATAGATGTCCAAATATCCTTGACAGAGTTAATGATATTGGCCCATAATAGTTCCTTGGCCTGTCCAAGGGGTTTCTCTAATGTTAAGTCCTTTTCCAAGCCTTTGACCCTTTCATTCATCCTGTTGGCCTTCTAAGTTTCTTCTTTTTTCATATGTTGGGCAAGTTTGCAATCAGTTTCTAATCTTGAATTTTCTCTTAGTATGTTCATTTCAGTGGCTTGCATGGACATTTCATTCATGGCCTTGACTAATTTATCTGCATCCTCTCCTAGTGTACTTATTGTTGTAGATTCTGCTGTAACTGGTAATGATGTGGCAGGTGGAGCTGTTGGTGGAAGTGAAGCTGCCAACGTGGAAGCGAATGTTGTAGACACTATAGGGATGACGTTTGCAGAATTTGATGCAATGTTAGTTTGTTTCATTTGGATTAAATTATCTAATTATTTCTCTATTTCCTTTAGCTAATCATTGAGTTTTAGGACCAAGTCCATCATCTTCAGGTCTAGTTTGGCTCTCCAAAACTACCAGCATTTGAGGATGTTGCAGCTGGGGAATTTTTAATTGCTTCTTCTGTGCAAAAATATCATCATTATTCTTATTTATCAGCTTCTCAATATCTTTTATATCTTTGGGATCATGTCCCAACTCAATAACCAAGTCTTCCAAAGACTTAATCCTTGTATCCTTGGCCTATGAGGAGGCATTCTCCAACTGAAACTGTGCTGAGATGTTGTTTACTGAGTTCTGTAGCAGATGGGCAGCTATGGCTTTAATTGTTAGGTTGGAGTATATCATCTCGACAGCCTGTTTGTGCAGTTCTATTCGGTCTATGGGATGAAAATCCCTTACCAACACTTCAAAGTCAACCCTATTGTAATTTGATGATGTCTTGGGTTGCTATGTTGTAGTTTTGATGAAAGACATTTGTAGCTTTCCCTCCTTGATGTCAAAGGTTGGCATTAGCCTTGTTTAATTTGTGGGAGTGAGCTTTAGGTATTGAGCATATGTTTGGGCTTTAAGCTTCTCATTCCTTATTTTAATTTCTTTATACCTTTATTTTATGTCTTAGTCTTTGTCGGCAAGCCTACTGAAGGAAGACACTTCCACACTAAGATTCCTTTCCAACATCTGAGTCTGTGATGTGGAAGCCTCTTGTATGTCTTCAAATGAAGTTGTGGGCCTGCTTATGTCTACCTCTGTGTTGGTCACTTATGTTCATCCTTCTGTATATTCCTTTTCAAAGGTCGAATTGAGCCTTTTCCTCTTGTTGTGACTTGTTTCCTGCTACAAATTAGAGGTGTCAATTCCTAAAGTGGAAGCTCCCTCTTTGTTTCTTTTTGGATTTTCCTCCTCATTTTGAGGAGTCTGTGTGATTGGAGGGGTGCTCATGGCTCTTTCTTGCTCTTTTGGTACCTGCAGAAAATATCTCTCATCAAGTTGCTTTTCCAAATCAAGCAGAGCATCTTCTACATCTACCCTTGTGTTGTCGATGTCTACTAAGGTATTTTCCACCCACTCTGTCCGATTGGCATATGCCTCTATTTCTGGTATGGGGTAGTGGATAAAAGGTCCTACCTTGAACTTTTACTTTTTCTTGCTAATGAATTCTAAAGGGTCATATCTCCATACAAAAATCCTTTTGAATTTCAATCTTTGTAGGATCAGGTCTACCTCTTTTCTTGCCTCTCTATAATTTCATATGAAGGGACCTAACTGATCTTTGATTTTGAAATTGGCCTTCTTCTTAGCATTAAAAAAGTTTACCTCATTGGCATTGATGATTTGTCTGTAATATTCTAAGGAAAAAAACCTCATGGGGAGGTATCTTGGTAGCTTATATGGTGCAAGCATGCAACCATATATTCTAATTTCTGTGTGGTTTTGGTAAAGGTACCAATCTCCCACTTTGGTTTCCTTGGAAAGATGGACGACTCTTTTTATCTCTGGACTTATCCTAGGTGGGGGATTTATAGTTAGGATAATCATGATTGGATAGACAAAATAATCTATGAAGTCAGAGTATGTATAAGGTGAGCTATACTCATGGAAAAGTAGGGTCCAAAAAATCACAGATTTGAGCTGGCCCCTGGTGTCAAGCTTCTGGAGAGTAATAGGAAACTTATTAGATTGAAAATACAAAAATAGATGGTACAAAACATAAGAGTATTTGAATACTATCTCACTGCCCATTCTTGTGAACTGCTCATGCATCCTATTAGTTGTGAATTTGGCAAAGTCATATATGGTTGTAGGAGACTACCTTGGGGTATAAATGGACATCAAAGCTAGAATAAGTTCATCAATGTATTCACTAGTAGAGTAACCCAAAACACAGGATATCATGGTTACAATGTATTGGCCCCATTGAGAGAAAATAGCTTATACATATGGAGGGGACTCCTTAGGGATGTGTTTTTCCTCTCTAATGAAGGTTTGGAACAATGGGGCCAATCTTGATGGGCTTAGCTTGGGATACTGGTCCAATAGGTCTCCAATTGAAAATGGGGTTAGGTTTGGCCCTGGTTGGAACTGCAACATTTCCTTAATGGACTCAGTTGTGATAATGAATAGAACCTTTTGGTCATGAGACATTATGGCTCTATGGCTGGGGACGTAGCATGCATAGCACATATGAATGATTTCAAGAAATATATGAACTTGGGCAAACTGGTATCTGGGTAAATTGGACTATTAGAGGCCAATATCATCTGTATGGTTCAGGTGTTTGTCTTTTCTTAATCAATGAATTCTCAGCAGGAGCTCTATTGAATTTGTGTCCTTGGTTTGGAAATCCCTATCAGCTAGGGGAACATGGTCCAGGTCTAAATGTGGAGTGGTAATGGGTCTAACGTCCATGGCGATAGGGGCAGCCATTTTTCAGTTCTTGTGGATTTGAAATAGGCTCTAGGGGTTTACTATGAGGTTTTGAACAGAAATTGGAAACTTTAAAGGGTTCTGGCCAGAGGTGTTTAGGTCATTTTCAATTAATTAGATTTAATGAGAATATTAATCAGGCTGAATGTTTTTCAATTTTGCATAGGGAATGGTATTCTATGGTGAAATACCTGGAAACTGGGTGAATTGGCTTCAAATTGATGGTTTTCACTGGCTGCAAAGGTTTGTACAATTCTAGTATGGACTGAAAGGTCAGATGGGTTGTGTACAATGTCCTGTGGAGTAGTCTTCAAAATCTGGTGGTAAATTTGGTGTTATATAACAAATTGACTCCTCATCAACTCAGAGTGGAAAGACATGATAGTTGAACCAAAGACAACAATCATAGGCCTTGATTCCACACTAATGGTTGTTGTGTGCTAACAACCTACTTTATAAAGCTTGTTTGCAAGCCTAAGGGTGCGTTAGTGACCCTACTAACTCAAGTTGCTAGTAAGGTAACAATGTTAGTGAAACTTGGTGAAGTTATAAGGGTCAAAGGAACAAATTGACTCATAAATCTCTAGATATTTGTTCCTAAAATTACTCAAGAAAAGAAAGGAAACAACCAAAATCAACCTATTTGGAGGATTTCTAATTCGAAAGAAGGAGGCAAATGGGAAAGAGCTTAAATGCATGGTAGGTTCATTTCTTTTTCCCTAGGGAACTCAAGGAGGAACTTGGCAACCCTAACTCAATTGCTACGTAAGAAAATCTAGGGCTATTGTCATAAGGGTGAGAGCATTTGAAAGGATAGCATACTTGACTATTGAGCATTTTCTCATATCATAAGAAGTGAGCAAGAAGGGGGAGAGAGAGAGAGGAGTTAGAGGGGTAAAGGAAGGCTAATGCGACAGATGGTTGTAATCACTCTTCCAATATTAATATAGAACTACAATTGTACTATCTACTCCATGGTGTTGGTATTATCATTCATTGAGTTGTTTGTCCAATACCTATTTGCATGAGTAGCTTAGTTATATGTAATTAGATGTTCTTTATGTATTCATGTACTAGTTATCAGAGTTGTATGTTTTGATTATGCTTTTTTCTTCTTTGTGTAGGACTTGATCTGGAGTCGGCTCAGGGGACTTTCACCTAGCTGCATTTCTCTCTCCAGCAAATCTACATGGAGGCTTGAGGTAATCTCCTTCTCCTACTTTGATAGTTAGTTATTTTTTATGAACATGCATGTAACTTTGTGACGGTTGTAGATAATCTTACAATTTTTCAAAGGTCCGGGGAGGACCTTTGAGGGTATTTTCATTCTACATACACCATGCATTTTACCCCATAGCAGAATTGGTGACTCCGCTGGGGACTATACATCTAGTTCTTGATTTGCCCAGACATTTCTAAATTTTCTCCTCCTTCTAATAGCTCCTATACTTCTGCAATCCCTTTCTGACCCGCCAAAAATCTTGCTGCATCTTGCCTACATGTTTTCATCTCTGAATATGATCTAGAAAGCCCTATTTTTTACTATTTTCCCACACTAACATAGGTTAGCAGACTACACAGAGCTTTATAAAGCACTGTGTTTGTTCACAGGGAGTGTTAATGGACCTATTAACTCTCTGTAGCCACTCTTACAGAGCGTTAGTCTCCCAATAACTTGATTTTTAGTTGTTTCTGTAAGCCAAAAGGGATAAGAAGCCTTCTCATGGACTGAAATAAGATTTGTTACTGCATTTTTATAGCAAAATTGGTGTCCTAAAAAGATTTTTTTGGGAAATAAATTTTGTTTTTCTTTCTTAAAAGAATTTTTTACAAAAGAAAGACCCACATTTTTTATTCATCCTTCTGTTTAGTTGGTTAAAAGCTACTCTTTTTTGGTTTCAAGTAGTTGTTAAGAAACATCAGAAAGAAGTCTTTTGGTTATGCATGTGTTAAATGACTAAGATGTATGGAAAGAATATGAATATGTGAAAAACTCTCACTTGTAGAATACATCTTGATTTCATCGAATTGAATTTTTTTTAAAGCATTGTCTTGTGCATGATTTATTGAGCCAGAGTCTCATCACATTTCATACGTCAACTCCTCTATTGAAGACAATAATCAAGTACACATAAAGTTTACTTAAAATCAATTAGTAACTCTTTATTGAGCAAACAAACATTAGTATAAGCAAGGATCTTGGGCTAAGCAGTGTGAGTAAATTGCCCAAGCTCAAAAATCAATCTAATGTCATTAAAAGAGATAAAAATTCCTTCTACACTCATACTACCAGGACCACTCCAGTAAAAGTGGAGAAAAATACAAGACAACATCGGCATGTAAGTGAAGGTAGCCTACCTTCTCTTACAACTCCTTTGGGTATTTTTTGTATTGGGGATCCCTTCGGGGATTTCAAAGCTAAGTCGAGGACTCAAATATCCTGCCCACACAACATGTTATCTATGACTATGTCCCCCCAGCGGTGTCTGTGATCTGAGGTATCTTTAGTGGCCAAACGTTTAGGGACTTACACAAGGTGACTGGGATGGGCTATCCTAGTACCTCACACAGACATGTCTACTCTGTCTTCAATTTTTGGGAGGGTGTTCATCTTCACGAGAGTACTTGGCCTCTCAATATGATGTTCAAGCAAAGCTCTAGAGTAACCGTAACTATACATCTGGACAACCTTCTCTATTATTCATTGAGATACTGGGTTTCATCTCCGGTGATCAGTGCTTACTAGACAATGTAATTTCCTTCTGTTTGTTGATTGATCAACTTAGTGTATTTTTTATCTTTTTTAGGCACCTGAGTCTTATCATTTTGAGACTTTAACAAATATTACGATCAAATTTATTGATAAAAATTAATGGTCACTGTAGCTACATTTTTCCCTCATCGTTAATCTAGACAATTGTTAGGACTTCCTCCACTCATTGTGGAAGATTGGCCGAGCTCTAGTGAACCAGAATCCCAATCTTCGGTGAATCAGTGTCCTAGATCTCACACAGGATCTGTTTGGACAACTGATGATTCAAGTTTGTCGGAGAATTTCTTTACTGAAGGATTCCTTCCTCCCTTAAACCCCCCGCTTACGAATCCATCAGACCCAATCTTAGATCCCGTGGTGCTTGTAATTCTTGCTTTGGTAGTTGGACATTTCCATCTATCCCATCGATGACTAATGGGTCGTTGCACTCTGTGGACACTTTTGGTCCTCCACCACTTCCCTAGATGACAATCACCACAACACTATTGATGGCGAACCCTGTTATCCCATTTGTCCTGGGTACAATCACTCACATGACACCCTCTACGAGCGGGACCCAACCAATGTTGGGTTCCACTCCTTTAGTGTCAAACTGCATACCTTTGACAAGTGCCACATATATCTCTCCCTATAATGCTCAATATAGCAATATAGGCGTGGTTCCCATCCACCAACAATATAATCGGCCTCCATTGTATAGTTTGATTCCCCATATTCAAATATCTGGGGGCATTCCCAATATGCACATGTCGGTAGGGAACATAACAATTCCCCCTTTGTACTCAAGCATGCATGGTCAATCGCTAATTGACATGAGCATTCCTTATGTCAATCAAGGACAAATGGTTAGTCCTATGATGGGCAGGAATCCTCTAAGAGGTCCCAACCAATCCATGGGGGCACCCTATTCACACATTCAAATGAGTCAAGGGGGCACCTCTTATCTTGGCGCCAATTCAATACCCTAGTATCAAAATCCTCATGGAAATCCACTCTACAAAACCATACCTCAAAACAACTGCTATACCATGCAGCCCATGTATAATATTGGGAGTCAAATGATGGGAGGAGTGCAAAACTCCTCATTCAAAATGTCATCACCTTGATCCAAGTTGGGGGCACCATACTCTGTACCTTTCTTAGCAATGTTGGATATACCCGATTTGTACAAACTCAAAAACAACCCCATATATCATAACTTATAATGGCTGCCGATCCCACATAAGATACCAATGGACATCCCCAAGTTTGATGGAAATCAAGGGGAGGATTTGGGCACCCATATCACCACCTACCATATTTGGTGTGTTTCAAACTCTATGGTGGATGACAGTGTTTGGTTATGTCTTTTTCCCCACACCCTCACTGGAAACACAACTAAATGGTACATTGAGTTATCACACACGTCAATAAACTCCTTCGACACTTTAGCGGTGGAATTCCTAAAGCACTTCCAGCTACCCATCTGTTATGAGACTAGGACAGAGCTCCTCACTTCAATATGTCATGATACTTCCACCCACATCTCCGATCATATACATGAATGGTGATGTAGGCGGAGGTTAGTCAGAGCTCCTCTCCCAGACTATCTCTTATCAGATTGGTTCTGCAAGTCCTTACTCCTGCAAATTGTTAAAGATGTTGCTTTATGTGGTGAGGTCACAGAAGACCAATCCATATGTCGTGCCCAACACTTGGATCTGATATATTCACAGTCTGGCACTCTTTACGATGTAATCACCAATGTCCTTCATAACTCCAATGTCTCCCCTACTCAACACCCTAGAGCGCACACCGACGAGATTGTCAGCACAACCTCTAGGGCTGTTGTGCAGAAACTAAGTGGTCACATAGCCCAAATGGAAATGAACCCCTCTACCAAATCAATTACTCTTCCTACCATTGTGATCAACTCTGTGCAGTCTGCGCAAAAGACCAATGGTAATAACAAGAAGAATAAGAAAAAGACTTCTCCTTCTAAGGAGTAGTCAACAAAGCAGCCAAACCCAAAACAAAATGATGTTGCACCTACTGATGATGGAAAGGATAAACCTACCATATTTCCTTGTAAAATCTGTGCTGAAGACCACATGACCTATCGTTGTCCGCATCTTTAGAAATGCAGAGAATACATTGCTAAAAAGGATACTGGTTGGACCCCTGCTATCCTAAAAAATCCTTTCCCTGCTCAATAGAAGCAAAAACTTATTGTAAACCAACTACAACCCTCGCAAGGGTGCAATGATGGTTCGTAACATCCTTCAGCTGGTGAAGGATCTTCTACCTTTAAACATTTGAAACAGTAGATCTACAAACATGAGCCAAATCTTATGTAGCTCCTAACACTCATGCACAGGAACCTTCCTCAAGTCCCAACCCACTACTGCCCAACAATTTTCATATCGAAAGGCCAATTGCGGACCTTGTAATTTGACCCCCAAAAGGGGCACTTTGATGCACAACACACAATACTGTGGAGTACCAAGGAAGGTATGTTTCAATGGTCATTTTGGTATCTTTTCATGAAAACTCAAAAGCCTTTTGCATGGGAAACTTAGATAATGATAAGAATTTATAACGAAACACGAGAGATTAATGAGAAGCACTGATAATCGTCATTTCTATGTGCAGGAGGAAGGAAAAGTGGAAGATGGCCATTCCAAAAGTAAAGATAAAGATGAGCTAACTACTGTCCCTTTGACGGAAGACCGGAAGAGAACCAGATCAAAACGAATCAACCCAAGAAAGGACGCGGAGATACCTACACGGAACAGAAGAGGGAAGAAGTAATGTAGTATTAATGATTCTGCGAATCCCTCAGGATCTTAGATCCTGAGGGATCATTGTTTTACCTATTTCTGTATCTAGATGTCTCTGCCATTTCTCCTATAAAAGGGATAGCACTGTTGGCTACGGGGAGTGTGTAATTTCTTTCAAGAAAGATCAGGACTATGATCTTTATGTTCTGTTGAAGACTTGAGTTCTTGTAATTTTATTGCATGCTTTAATACAAACTTGTTCACTTTTTATCTTTGAGCCTGGATCCATCTTAAGCGGTGTACCCCTGGAGGCTAAGGGCCCGGCCCTGGAGGACACTTGATCTTGTACTACTACGCGTGGTTTCTGTGTGGTTTGTTCACAGACGTAATCTGGTAATCTGCTGTGTTTTAAGAATATTTTATTACATGCTCTGTTGTAATTAACTCATTTCGTGTTCTTGAACTTTATATCGATGCTATGTTATTTTACCAATTCTTTAAGTATTTATTAATCTCTACAGGACACTATTACTCTATTACAGAATTCTTCACGATTGTGTTTTGCATTATAAGAAGTCATCTAGAAAGGTCTGTTTCACATGGTTATCGAATGTGACTGTTCTTCATTGTGAGATGCAATCGTATGCATTTTAACAGAAGCAGATTAAGTATGTTTTGTTTCTAAGGTTTTATAGTATTGTTCTATCATATAAGATTGAAGGATTGGTGTTTTGATTGGCATGATTAAATAGAATTGTAGGTTAGGGAACTCGGTTATTGCTTATTTTGATTGTTGTTCTATTTCTGAACTACTGTTCCGTTTATTTGTTGTTCCATTTCAAATTGTTGTTCCATTTCCAAATTGCTAATTTGTTGTTTCTTGAGGACAGACTTAGGCTGTAGTGGACCCCAGCATCTACTACTTGGTCCCCAGACCTCTGATCTGCTCCCATTAGCTATGAAAGGGATGTGTTATTGCTACCAAGCCCTTGGCTGATGTGTTGTTCTATTTCATTGCCATTTCCTTTATCTGCTGTTTCATTTCTATTCATTAAGAACGATCCCAGGCTGTAGCGAGCCCAACATCTGCTATTTGGCTCCCAGACCTCTGATCTATTCTCATCAATTATGGAAAGGATGGGTGATTGCTATCGAACCTTTGGTTGCTGCAATACTTGGTGTGATTTGGTTAAGTTGTAGATTTGCATTAATTTACTTGCATAGCTTTTAAATAGTTGTACTACAAGCATTACTCTCACAAATGCTAAGCCTCAGACCGAGACACCCTTTGAAATAAGCAGACGATCTCGGATTGACATGTTAATGTGAGGTAACTAGAGGTGAAAGAGACCCTTTTTATAGCTCTACATTTTGGCATCGTTGCCGGGGAAGGAGTGTAGCCATTTGTCTTTTTCAGAGTAGTGTATGAACCTGCTAGGGAAGAATTGGGTTTTGAAAACGAAAGGTAAGAACCTACGTGCAGAGCATGTAAAAGCCCTGATCCTTTGCCCGCTTTCCTACAAATTTGTTGTTATCTACTTAAGACTTGGTAGTTAAATTGAGTGCATGACTAAGCTGAAAAAGCCAGAGAAAATTCCCAAACCTTTACCAAAACCAGAAAAAGCTAAGGGACCGGTGACCCTTGGACGATCAACATACATAGACGAAATCTATAAGAAAGCCAAATCTCAACCTTCAGTAGGACCCAGGAAAGTTACTTCCAAACAACCTACTAGTTCCCTTCAGGCCTCAAGCTCACCGTCTGAAGCCTTTGCTGAGGTGCATAGTCAGACTGACGAACAGGACTTTCAAGAAATTGAAAATTCTATTCCAGAATGACTGCAGGAAGGGAACCTAAGTATTCTTTTTGAAGGAGAAGGGGAAACAGGGGAAATTGGAGAGCCAAGATCTCCTCCTAGGATAAATCAGCCATTAAATAGCCCAGACAAGGGGAGCACAGTAAAAATTATTATTGAAGACACCTTATTCCATCAGACAAAAATTGCAGATAGAGGAAGTGCTATTAAAACTGTTCCTGTTGAAAATATTCCCCCTCAACCTAGGAATACCCTCTTAGATCTTCTGGAAGGTTATTGGCATATATTTGACCCAATGGCTCAAAATCCGCCAAACACCCAAACCTCTACATTACAATACCCCATAGTGGATTCCGCAGCAAATGCTCCTATGAAAGCAATCCCCCTTCAACACATTCCTACATTCCACGGACTTACATCAAAGGACCCCGATGCATTCTTATTCAAATTTGATGTGCTATGCAGGGGATATGATCACACCACTGACCCCCAGAAACTAAAATTGTTCCCCTCCACTTTGAAAGGGGCAGGTTTAAGATGGCTTATGGGATTAGGTGGTGGAGTTATAAATAATTGGTAACAAATGAAAGAATCTTTCCTAAAGAAATATCAAGATTACTGTAGGTCTAGAGAACTAAAAGATGAAATATTTCAGATGATAGCTAGACCAAATGAAACATTAGAGGAATACGTGGAACGTTTGCAGTATAATATTCAAAGATCCCCTTATGCATCGTTTCCTTTGCCTGATAACGTGTTGAAAACAACATTAATAAGGAGCATGAAAGAATAGTGGATTGAAACATTAAACATTATGGGGAAAGGGGATATATATCAGGAAAGTTTTGCTGACATAATTGATTTATGTATCAGGATTTCGAGAGGCAGCACACGAATCAAACTAGCAGAACATGATCGATTTGCACGGGAAAACAAAATTTCATCAGAAGGAGTAACACGTGTGGAAATTGGGAATTTATTTGAAAATTTTAAAACTGATATATTAGGAACACTGACTACACAATTGGACATTTTGTAGGCTAAGCAGAAACAAATGGAGGTAGAACAGAATTTAGCAATCTTCTGCCCCAGATGTAGGAAGAAGCATAGCCATAAGGAATGCCCACTAGATACAGTTCAGACATGTGCCATTTGTACAAGAGATCACTCTACAGAAATTTGTCCGTCATTACCTGGACTAAAAGCGGTATATAAGGAAGCAGAAGAAGAACCAGAGGCAGTATATCTACTTAACTAGCGTCGCCAGTGGCAGCCGCGACAAACTGGTATGTTTTCAAACCCAGCTTCTTCTTTTTAGTATCTGCAGTACAATACTCAACAGTATAATACATGGCAAAGTCAGTTTCAACCCCCATTTCCAAATTGGTCATCACACTCGTACCCTTCTACGAACCCGTGGCTAAATCAGACAAACCAATCTGGTTGGTTGAATACTCCTTATCCCTCACCATACTGGCAGAACAACCCATATCCACCACAATGGACTCCCCCCACTTCACAAAGTTCAGTCTGGCAGAATAACTGGCAGAGACCAACACATCAGCCAGTAGAAAGCATTCCTTTCTCTCAACCCACACTGCTAGCTTTACAGCAAAACCCCCAATCTAATCTCAGACCCCAACTCCTAGCCCAGCCCAATCCTAATCCAAATAACAAACCAGTCCAAAAACTTAAATTTTAGAAACACCAGAAGACGGACTCGATTTGAGGGAGTGCAATGATCTGCAGCTAAGATCTGGCCATATTATTCAAATAGAAGGAAACAAAACAATACATATTGAGGATCAGTTACCCAGAGAACATCTGTCACAAGAAGAGGATGAAAACAGACAACAAACTCAGAATCAAGCAACTACATCCTCTCCCCTATTCCCAGAACGTTTATTCATACCTCGACCTATACAGCAACCTAATTTTGACATTCTGGGAGAATTACAAAATTTGTACATAAAAACCCCATTCCTTCAGGCCATTCAGGATATCCCGATATACGCTAAAACTATCAAGGAATTGTGCATAAAAAGACCAAGAAAGAATGTAATAGATAATCCAAGAGCTCAGGTAGTCGGCACTTTATCTGACCTATTATCAGGAAAGGAAACACCTATTAAGTATGGAGACCTAGGAAACCCAATAGTAACTGTTCAAATTTATGGCAAAACCTTAAGCAATGCTTTAGTTTATCTTGGAGCTGCAATCAATATATTGACCACTTCCACTTGCCAAAAGTTAGGAATTACATCTACAGAACCCACTTCAACTTTGCTGGAATTGGATGATCGATCTGTGGTTAGGCCAGAAGGCATACTGCATGATGTTATGGTCTCAGTTGATTCCTGGGAATACCCAACTGACTTTCTAATAATAAACCCTAAAACCTGACTATATGGACATCCATTGATCTTAGGAAGGCCTTGGCTCGCTACCGCTGATGCCTATATCGACTGTCGGTAAGGAAACATGATCATAACTAAGGGGGAAGATATTAAGAACTTAGTACTATATCCCCCAGCGCAACCAAGCATCAAAATAGTGAAAACTAATAGGCACCCTGTATCATATCTTACTGACAACATTAGATCTCCACTGACTATACAAGAAGCGCTAGAGTTCAAAAATCAAACAAAAGATGATGTCATCAGTAACTTTATTAGTCAAACTGAACTCACATCTCGTACATAGTGTCATATGATAAAAGCGGCATTTGATAACGAAGTAGAGGAGGAACCTCTGAAAGATGTGCATGACCATACAATCCTTGTCACTTCAATTGCACATAGTAAAATAGTGGAAATCGAACATGGGAAGACCTTAAACATTAACGCCGACCTTACACCGGAACAAGAAACAAAACTCATCCATATTTTAACAAAATATAAAGATGCATTTGCATGGGATTACCCCGATATGAAAGGAATTGATCCTCAATTATGTACACACCATATCTACATAAAAAATGATGCAAAACCTGTTAGACAGCCTCAGAGAAGACTAAACCCTCATCTAAAAGAAGTAGTAAAAGCTGAGCTCCAAAACCTTTTAGATGTTAACTTCATATACCCTATCTCTGATAGTAAATGGGTCTCCCCGCTTGTGGTGGTACCGAAAAAGAATGGGAAGTGGAGAATCTGCGTAGACTATAGAGGACTAAATAAGGCAACGCAAAAAGATCATTTTCCTCTCCCATTCATCGATCAAGTATTGGACACTTTGGCAGGCAAGAAATTCTTTTCTTTTCTTGACGGCTTCAATGGATATAACCAAATACAGATTTCCCCTGAAGATCAGGATAAAACAACTTTTACTTGTCCTTGGGGAACGTTTGCCTACCGAGTTTTACCTTTTGGTTTATGTAATGCCCCTACCACATTCCAAAGGGATATTCTTAGCATATTTGCAGATCTAATAAATGAAGGATTGGAAGTATTTATGGATGATTTCACTCCATACGGAGAGGAGTTTGATCCAGCATTGGAAACACTAGAAAAAGTCCTACAACGTTGTATAGCTACCAGGCTTTGTCTAAGCCATGAAAAATGCTACATGATGATGACAGAAGGACTTATTCTAGGACACTATATTTCAGCAGCCGGCATTCAGGTAGTCCCAACCAAAATCCAAATACTTTTGCTTATTCCTACTCCTACTACTCAAACAGAGGTACATAGCTTTCTTGGATTCTTTGGTTATTACAGAAGATTTATAGAACATTATTCACGTATTGTTGCACCATTGTATGCACTAACTGGTAATATTGATTTCCTTTGGACAGAGAAATGTGAACGTGCTTTCAATGACCTGAAAAAGCTTGTATCTACAGCCCCAGTCCTTCGCGAACCAAATTGGGTTTTTCCATTCCAGATATCATCCAATGCCTCTAATATAGCCATTGGAGCGGTCCTTGGCCAGGAGGAGGATAGAAAACCATACGCCATTTATTCCATTAGAAAAAATCTATCCCCTGCTGAATTAAATTATACTGTAACTGAAAAGGAATTTCTAGCTGTTATACATGCTATCAATAAATTCAGACATTACATCACTGGATATCCCGTTATCTTGTACACAGATCATTCTGCTATAAAGTATTTAGAAAATAAACCTGTCATAAATGGCAGAATAACCAGATGGCTAATTTTATTGCAGAATTTTGACATTACAGTCAAGGATCGACCTGGCAAAGAAAACCCGATAGCTGATTTCCTCTCAAGAATGCCAAAACCAGTCGATGCAGCAGCAGTTGAAGATCAGTTTCCAGATGAGCATCTCTTTGCTGTTGCTATTCAAACACCCTGATATGCTGATGTTGCCAATTACATAGCAGTAGGTAAGTTACCAAAACATCTAACCACTAATGAGCGAAAACAGATTGTCTAGTGAAGTACCAGATTTTCCTGGATTGGGGGTTATTTGTTTCACACAGGGGTAGACATGCAAATCAGGAGGTGCGTTCGACAAGATGAAATCTTTGATATATTGAAAGCATGCCATGACCAACCATGTGGTGGAAATTTTGCTGATCGCAGGACTGCACATAAAGTGTTACATACAAGGTATTATTGGCCCACAATTTTTAAAGATGCAAAGAAATTTGTCCAAGCATGTGATAGTTTCCGGAGGGTGGGACGCCCTAGTCACTCAGATGAGATGCCCTTGAAACCACAGTTATTCATCGAACCATTTGAGCGGTGGGCCCTTGATTTCGTGGGGCCAATCAACCCACTATCAAACCAGAAAACATACATTCTAGTGGCAACATAATATGTCACCAAGTGGGTTGAAGCAGAAGCCTTGCCCAGAGCTACAGAAGAATCTGTTATACAGTTCCTGCTCCATCTATTTGTGCGCTATGGCCTCCCTAGAGAGATAATCACAAATGAAGGGCCACAGTTTTCTGGAGAAAAAATAGCGGAAACACTCAATGATTATCATGTTCAGCATAAAATGACCACCCCATATCACCCACAGGCAAATCGACAAGTAGAAAGTAGCAACAAAATAATAGAAATGATTCTAACTAAAATAGTTGCATCACATAGATGCGATTGGGCTGCCAAACTACCAGAAGCACTGTGGGCTTATAGAACAACATGGAGAAGCACCACTGGAAACTCACCTGACCAACTCATGTTTGGGAAACAACCTATCTTTCCTATAGAATTTGAAATCCAGACATTACGAATAGCACAAGAAGTGGGGTTAGACTTAACTGAGGCACAAACTAATCGATTGCAACAGATCAATGAGCTAGATGAAATTAGGCTCTCTGCACTTCAACACACTGCCCTGGTACAGAAGCAAAGAGCTAAATGGCATAATGCTCTCATCAAAAATAGATTCTTCCATGAAGGAGACTAGGCTCTTTTATATGACTCTAGATTTCAGGAATTCCTCGGGAAACTCCAGACTCGTTGGTTGGGATCATATGAAATTCAGAAAGTACATGACAATGGTACCCTCACACTGATTACCATTGATGGTTTTGGGTATACCTTTAAGGCAAACGGCGATCGAGCCCGTCTCTATCGCAAACCACTTACCCGGGAGTCCTTCTGCCAACAATTACGCCAAGATTTAGATATGGAGATCTTACGGGAGGAAGACAAGTCTCCTCCACCAGTAACTCATTAAGAAGTTTACTTTTCTTTACAATTTGTATATAATTGTTAGAATTATTTTTGTACATATTTTTTTTACAACATTTTTTATTTTTGTTGTTCCTTTTCCAAAAGGAACAACACTTATGATTTTTGCTGTTCCTTTTCTAAAAGGAACAACACTTGTGATTGTTGATGTTCCTTTTCTAAAAGGAATAGCATTTTTGTTTTTGTTGTTCCTTTTCCAAAAGGAACAACACTTGTGATTTTTGTTGTTCCTTTTCCAAAAGGAACAACACTTGTGATTGTTGCTGTTTCTTTTCCAAAAGGAACAACACTTGTGATTTTTGTTGTTCCTTTTTCAAAAGGAACATCACTTGTGATTTTTTCTGTTCCTTTTTCAAAAGGAACAACACTTGTGATTTTTGTTGTTCCTTTTTCAAAAGGAACAACACTTGTGATTTTTGTTGTTCCTTTTTCAAAAGGAACAACACTTGTGATTTTTGTTGTTCCTCTTTTAAAAAAAAAAGGAATAGCACTTGAGTGTTTTTGCTGTTCCTTTCTCAAAAAGAACAGCATTTGTGTGTTTTTGCTGTCTCCGAAAGAAACAGCAATGTTTGATTTTTTCCGGTCTTTTTCCAAAGGAACGACACTTGCTTTATTTTACTGAACAACACCGTTGATTTCCACTGCTCCTTTCTCCAAGCGGACAACCGTTGTTTTTCCCTTCCTTGAAAGAACAATACTCATATGATTTAAAACAGCTTGTTCCTTCTCAAGGATGTTGAGTGCTAATGCTATTTCGAGTCTTTTGGAATACAGATATATACTTATGCGATGGAAACAAAAGCACAGTATACAGAAATAGGTAAATCATAAATCGCTATCCTTATAAGTAACTGCCCTGAATTGGTGAAAGGACGTAAGGAAAAGATATACTTATTTATCATCTTTTGTTGCCATTGTTCTACTAACTCTATTTTGATTGGTTATCTCTATCATGCTGATTGTTTTATTTTTATTATCATTCGCCAATAAGATCAAAGAGTCTATAACTTCCTATTGGGATTTTAAGACTTCTTCCACCATTCCTACTCTTAAGGAGTGTTGAACCACCCTTTGTGTATAAACAAGAAAGGTTCTCTATTAAAACCAAGAAAAAAAGAGGTAAGCAAAGCAGTTTTGTCAAATTGCAGGATAGGGAGTCTCATTACGAGCTGGCCTACCATGATCATCAGGATGGAAGTGAAGTGGCATTCCCACTAGGGCCACCACACCCGGGAAATGGTCCAAGAGGTATACCAAAATAAATAAATAACCCTTGGAACAGGAGGTCTCACCATGAGCCGGCCTACCCACTATTCGCTCCTTCCTCATGAATGGCACTATGACTAACTGGTTACCAAGCCTGCATAGTGGCCTACAGTTTTGACATTACATAACACTTCCTCGCATACACAAAGGACTATGGTTCCCAGAGTGAAATAAACAACTCTCCCAAGGTTATGGACACCTGTCGGCAGCAGAGCTCTGTTAATGGTATTGAAGTCGTAACCTATACACCAATGGGTAAGGAGATTATAACCTTTGGTTCTTATAACGTGATAATTAATTTAATTACCCAACCATATACCGCATGAATATTTATTACTGCCAATCATTACGGAGCTAGTGACAGTGACCGCATGAGACTCGCTAATTATGGCCAATGTCTTATCCCCAAACTTCCATCAACTCACCGCAATCGCTTATGTATTAAAAGCGATCTAGCTTTTTACCTCGGTTTTAGTAATACGTTGTTTCTGGGGACATGGCATATTTTCATAAGCTGTTCCATAAAGGCCTCGTGGGAGAGCAGACGTTGCTCCTTTATTTGACAGCTGGGACAACCTATGATATTGCGAGGGGGGAAGTAACCTCATCATTCCCCAGAATACGTGTCAGCCCATTATTCGAGAAGATCTTGTACTCAAGCACAGCACGACTCAACGGTATGATCATTTTCCATTTTTGTTTTCTTCTGCATGAATCGTTGTTCGAAGTTATTTCCATTGCATACACCATTGCATTTGAATTTGAACGAGAAACATGCCACCAGCTTCTCCGTGTCTCAACGAACAGCTGTTGTTCTTTTGAGAATTTGCAAGTGAAGCCATGGGTGGAAGGTCAGTCCGCCAAGAACCACAAACATTGACTGTTTCAGTTGCAGCACGAAGAATCCTGAAGAAAGCAGGATGGTTGACCTACCTCAACCGCCTGAAGGAGTCTAATGAAACTGTAGCGAAGGAATTTTTACAGAACCTACAGGAAGAACACTCCACAATAAGAGGAAAGCGAATAGAGGTCACGGACGATATAATAGAAAAAGTCACAGGACTACTGGCCACAAGACCAGTATGGACAATAAAGAAGGAAAGGCCGCAGAAGATTGTGGAAATCTTTCAGGACGAGGGCCAGAGTTTAACAGTTCGAGGAAAGGGGGTGCTACCACCAACGCTAGGAGAGCCATGGGCAGAATTGGCGAAAATTATCCAAAGCTACATTACTTGCGAGGGCAGAAAAGACGTGGTAAGACCACGACATCTAAAACTCCTAGGTGTCTTAAAACAAAAATGTTCTGTGAATTTACCTACATTGCTTAATTCGCTATTGCATGATGTGGCACGAAGTATGAAAAAGGCACAGCACATAGAATCTGTGGTTAGCCACCACGGATTAATTCGCTTGATAGTAAACCATAATCTTACCCAGCAGCAGAGCAGCTGGGAAGAACTAGTTGATATTATTAATAAAGGGGCGGCCATATCTGGATGCCCAGAAAAATGAAAACAAATTGATAGCACACCCCAGCGCCCAGAGAAACGAAAGAAGGACGCTTGCACAGAAGTGCAAGCTGAAAAACATGCTGAGAAACAAGCTGAAAAGCAACTTGAATAACGACCCGACGTTGGTACATCTGAACAACCAGAAAAATGTAGAAAGTCGGCAAGGCTTGTAGGGTTGCAAGCAGAAATGAAGAAACCCCGGGCTCGCACGAGCCAAGCAATAGAGATCATAGATGAGCAATCTGCGGAGACAGATACAGAAGAAGAAAGTAACGAGGATGTAGAGCAGTCCACAGGGACAGAGGTAGAAGAAGAAAATGGCAGGGAAACAGAGCAGTCTGCCGAGGCAGAAACAGAAGAGGAAGACGTCGAAGAGGAAGAACAGTTAGCAGAAATAGAAATAGGAGGAGAAGAAGAATAGGATGAAGAAGAAGGAGACGAGAAAGAAGAAGTTGAGCTGCCCAAACAAGAGGAAAGAATGGAACAGTAGGGAGGAAGCCCAGTACAGAACCCGATAGGGGAAGATGAATTGGCCAATATTCTGGCCAATATGGGCGAGTATGGCCAAACCCTGAGTCCATCCAACCTCCAGGCCAAAGAAGAAACCTAGGAGAAAGATGCACCCAAGGAAGTGCATACAGAAGAAACAGAAGTAGAAATTTCACTCATCCATGATGAGAAAGTAACGGAAAATAACGAGCAGGAACAGCCCATTCCTAATCAAAAGGCACCAGAGGAGAGTCCGGAGGAAATAAGGGCAGAGGAGGAATTGGCCCAAACAGAGCCAAGCAAGGTTCTTACCCCGGATCAGCCACCTCAAGAAGAAAATCCAGAAATTAGCCATAGTCCAACCCACAGCAAACAGTCAGCTGTTCTTTTTGAGAAGTTGATGGAAATAAGGGAATTACAAAAGGAAAAGGGGACACTGTTAAACGTAATAGTGAGGCTTCACCAGCAGATTAGGCTTCTAAAAGCAAGACAAAGGGGGGTAGGGACCTCAACAAGAAAAGGTTCGGCCACACCAATAAGACCCCGTAAGAATAGGAGGCGAAGGACTGGGAGCTGTTCCACTACTCAAAACCCTGACAGAAGCCAAACTGTTGTTCCTAATCAAACAGAAAGACAAACTGTTGTTCCAATTGAAACAAAAGAACAGACTGTTGTTCCATTTGAAAAGGAATAGCAGTCGGCTGGATTTCGTGTTAAAATTGAAAAAGACGATAAGGTGGTTCAGACAGAGACACCACCTTCGGGAGTAATAAGGTTATGAATTCAAAGCAGCGTAATAAGAAAGTCCAAGTAAAACTCCCAGCCTCCACGGATGCATGGAAAAAGGACCCAAAAACAAGAACCCTTCACCATCATTTGAAGCAGGCCCAGCAAGAAGCAGAAAGGCTTAGGGAGCAAATGGTCCCCCGTGAAAAATATGAGGAATTACAGCAACAGTTAAGGAACTTCAACCTATCAGAAAGCCAAGCCTTCGAAGGATGGCGAAAGGAGCAAGAGAAAGTTGCCAAGGTAACCCATAGATTAAATGTATTTATTAAACAAATGGATACCTTGTGTGCTCTGTACAATGATGCCCTAGCATGTAGAGCCCTTGCCAAAAACTATGCCCTGTTTCTAATGGAAAGATACTTATAATTGAAAATTAAGGCCGTTAGGGCAGGTGCTCCCATAGAAATTAACACTATAGATGATTTTATAAACTGCTGTAAGCATTATGGGGTAAAAGTACAAAGGTTATTGTGTGAATTTTACCTGCATAACCTTGTACTAGAACAAGAGACCGAGCTGAACCCTGGCCCTTTTGTTGGAGATATTCAATTACAAGCATTCATTTCATTTTGCAGTCAATCTAATTAAATGGCTCAAAGCCTACAATGCATTTCAGAGACAAGAAAACGGATTAGACCTATGGGTAAGAGCTGAACCTAGAGACCCGGAACAGTTATGGAAAAGTCATAGAAATCTCATGAGGGTTCCAGGTGTGATTGAAGCATTAGGACCCATGCATGAAGCAATCATTCGGCAAGGGCTTGAATTCTTTTCTTCTATTAAAGACCCTGCCATTGAAGCAGCTAAATTTCGATATTGGGTATCTAATCTAAACATTCAGCTCAGGGAGCCGTGTAAGTATGAAAATTTTAAGCTTGCTGCTAACCGATTCCCCCTCTATGGCGAACTTGTTTTGAGGGTAGGGCCATCCTGGTTAGGATATAGGTTCCGGAGTCGAATCATTTGGCATCCTGCACCTGGATACCAAGCCTTGTATGAGATGCCCGAGGGCCAAAAAAGCCATTTCTTTGATCATCTAGTTTCGCATCATGGGTGTATACCCCCACACGAGATTCCATATCCAGCCTACTCCCTCACTGCTCTGCATGTCAACTACATTGTTTTCATGAGTCCATGAAAAAGGGTAAGCTGGGGGGTGTGTGGAGTACCAAGGAAGGTATGTTTCAATGGTCATTTTGGTATCTTTTCATGAAAACTCAAAAGCCTTTTGCATGGGAAACTTAGATAATGATAAGAATTTATAACGAAACACGAGAGATTAATGAGAAGCACTGATAATCGTCATTTCTATGTGCAGGAGGAAGGAAAAGCGGAAGGTGGCCATTCCAAAAGTAAAGATAAAGATGAGCTAACTACTGTCCCTTTGATGGAAGACCAGAAGCGAACCAGATCAAAACGAATCAACCCAATAAAGTACGCGGAGATACCAGCACGGAACAGAAGAGGGAAGAAGTAACACAATACTAATGATTCTGTGAATCCCTCAGGATCTTAGATCCTGAGGGATCGTTGTTTTACCTATTTCTGTATCTAGATGTCTCCACCATTTCTCCTATAAAAGGGATAGCACTGTTGGCTACGGGGGGTGTGTAATTTCTTTTAAGAAAGATCAGGACTATTATCTTTATGTTCTGTTGAACACTTGAGTTCCTGTAATTTTATTGCATGCTTTAATACAGACTTGTTCACTTTTTATCTTTGAGCCTGGATCCATCTTAAGCGGTGTACCCCTGGAGGCTAAAGGACTGGCCCTGGAGGACACTTTCTCTTGTACTATTACGCGTGGTTTCTGTGTGGTTTGTTCATAGACGTAATCAGGTAATCTGCTGTGTTTTAAGAATATTTTATTACATGCTCTGTTGTAATTAACTCATTTTGTGTTCTTGAACTTTATATCGATGCTATGTTATTTTACCAATTCTTTAAGTATTGATTAATCTCTACAGGACACTGTTACTCTATTACAGAATTATTCACGATTGTGTTTTGCATTATAGCAAGTCATCTGGAAAGGTCTGTTTCACATGGTTATCGAATGTGACTGTTCTTCACTGTGAGATGCAATCGTATGCGTTTTAACAGAAGCAGATTAAGTATGTTGTGTTTCTAAGGTTTTATAGTATTGTTCCATCATATAAGATTGATGTATTGGTGTTTTTATTGGCATGATTAAATAGAATTGCAGCTTAGGGAACTCGGTTATTGCTTATTTTGATTGTTGTTCTATTTCTGAACTGTTGTTCCATTTATTTGTTGTTCCATTTCAAATTGTTATTCCATTTCTAGATTGCTAATTTGTTGTTTCTTGAGGATAGACTTAGGCTGTAGTGGACCCCAACATCTTCTACTTGGTCCCCAGACCTCTGATCTGCTCCCATCAGCTATGAAAGGGATGTGTTATTGCTACCAAGCCCTTGGCTGATGTGTTGTTCTATTTCATTGCCATTTCCTTTATCTGTTGTTTCATTTCTATTCATTAAGAATGATCCCAGGCTGTAGAGAGCCCAGCATCTGCTATTTGGCTCCCAGACCTCTGATCTATTCTCATCAATTATGGAAAGGATGGGTGATTGCTACCGAACCTTTAGCTGATGCAATACTTGGTGTGATTTGGTTAAGTTGTAGATTTGCATTAATTTACTTGCGTAGCTTTTAAATAGTTGTACTACAAGCATTACTTTGGAAAATGCTAAGCCTCAGACCGAGACACCCTTTGAAATAACCAGACGATCCCGGATTGACATGTTAATGTGAGGCAACTAGAGGTGAAAGAAACCCTTTTTATAGCTCTACAAATACATCTGCACGTGCTGCCGAAAACTACAGCATTGTAGAAGACTTGGCACAAGCACCGTCGGCTATGTCAGCGCTCGAAATATTACAAACATGCCCAACACAATGGAAAGCTTTGCTTTTGGCTATTGGTGGTTTCGACCCACAGGACTCCATGCTTGCAATTTTCGACATGGAAAAGTGTAAACCTCCTCTTTCTCACCAACTTTCATTTCAAGTGCAAATTACTTCGAAAGGTAAAATTATACATTGAAATCTCATTGACGAAGGTGCTTCTACCTACATCATGTCAGCTTCATGTTAGCTCACCCTGGGCTCTCCAACCTTATCCCCACCCTCAAACTCCCTTAAAGCTTTCAACGGCCACACTTTCATCCCAAAAGGTTACTTAGCTAGCTACCCCATCACTTTGTATGGGAAAATGGTAACTGTGCACAGAGAAGTAGTAGAAAAAAAACTCGACTATAATCTCTTGCTGGGTCACAGTTGGACATATGCCATGATGGCCATAGTATCTACTATCTTTCACATCATCCTATTTACATTGGATGGAAAGGTAGTTATAGTAGATCAGTTGTCTTTCTGCACCCCTGATTATTCACCATTACCAAGTATCTCCGTACCCCTAGTAGGTGGTGTGCTTGACTCTTACGTCAGTCACGGTACTGGTCTATTGAAGGCTTCTTCCCTCATGGGTTGTTTCCCTCTTCAGCTACTGAAGGTTCCATAGTTGATCAATATGATTTCATCTATTCCTCATGAACAAACCGATCCGTAGATCCTACCAGCTCCTTCAGACCTTGACACATAAGGAGACTAAATTCCATTGTCACCAGCTGAACTAGCCTACCAAGCCATTTAATGCATCCACATCTCCCGTCATGTTGGTTATGGCCAATAGTGCCATTTCCCTTCCCATAAATGCTCCTCCTTTCGATCTACTTGATCAAGTCCTACCCACAGACGAAGTTATTTGAGAAATCATGAGTTTAGGAGAGCGGCCTTGGGAGGATTGGCACCATCGTGTTTCAATATCTGATTCAGACATGATGCCTCTTCAAAACCTATCCCATGACATACCAAAAATTGTTTCCTCACCCTATACAATCCTCCGACCTTTGGAGGTAGAAGAAAACATGGGCAATATTTCACAAATATCACTCATTGATATTTCTATCAAGACAGGAATCGTGGAAAACATTCAGATTGGAGTCGATTTCAATCATGAGGAAATTGCAATATTCACCTATCTAGTTAAGGAATTCCATGATGTATTCACCTGGTCTCATCAAGAAATGCCCAGTATTAATCATCTATTGTCGCACATGAGATCAAGCTATACGATGATGCAAAACCCATCGAGTGTTAGATCCCTTCCCTACAAATAACCATTGAACTCTTGCCCGACACTACTGCAGAAGAAGAATGCTTACTATACCTTAATCAGTTGGATGAAACCCGTCAAGATGCCGCCTTAGCACTCAAGGTTCACAAGCACTGGGTAAAATCCGAAAACGAAGAAAAGGTTAAGCCTCATTCCAACCAAGAGGACAACCTTGTTTTACTCTATGATCAGAAACATGATCTCTTAGGGGCAAGAATACTTCAACCCTCATGGGTAGGTCCCTATATTGTCAAAAAAGTCCTCCCACAAGGGGAATATGAACTATAGGAATGGGAAGGAGTCCCAGTCGCAGAGCCCAGAAATCATCTCTATCTGAAGAAGTATTATTCCTAGTATTGCACTAGGCATGTGCTTTGTAATTTTATGTATTCATAAGTTTTTCTTCCTATTTTGGTGTGATTGGATTGTTTTGATATTTATTGGAGTACTTATCTCATGCATTCTTCTCGCAATCTAGATTTCATCATTACCCTTAGCATACGTAGGATACGCGGATGGTTCCAGTTGTCACACTCGACACATTGCATTAGCTACTTGGGTCATCTACACACTCGAGTCGGAACTATTTTGCGTCGAGGGAGTCTTTCTTGGTAATGCCACCAACAATATTGCTGAGTACATGTCCATCATTTCACTTCTCATGGAAGCGTCATCAAGGGACATCTCCAATCTGGTGGTCAAGTTAGACTCCCAGCTAGTCGTTATGTAATTGACAAATCGTTATCACATTCGTAATCCAACATTGTTGTGTCATTATCTAAGAGTACGGCTCCTGGAACATTGATTTGAAATAATCACATATGAACACATTCCTCGATAATTAAATACAGTTTTTGATTCATTAGCTAACTATGTATTAGATTGGCATCTATTTCATTATTTATAGAAGCATGCATGAAAAGTAAAAATTTGCTGAGTTAAAAATTTTACAAAAAAATTGAAAACACATTTACACCATCAAAATACCGAAATTCCTGTATGTATATATATATAATAATATATATATATATATAGATATATAGATCGAAATCCAGTCTTTTACATCAAAATATTCCAAAACATGGATGTTTTAAGTACAAAATGGCTACTAAACCCAGCTACAAACACCCATTTGGCCAAACCACCTATTAAAAAGAGCCTATTGCTCCTGAAATGCTAAAACTTCTCTAACTATCCTCCGAAGAGGAACAAGAAATAGCTCAGGTACACCAACTATGTGCCGCTGCATACGGGTAGGAATCTCCCTCATAGGAGGGGGGCGGGTGGGGGACACCCATGGTTAAACCCTCTAGGTTCCTTAGAACCTCGCGGAGAGTATCGTCATCGCCCCCTCTAGCATGTTGTTGGCCTCCTCGTCACATATGGTGAGGTTCACCTGCAAGTCGTAATGGTGCCACATCTATGTTAAGCATAGAGTTTCATGTCAGTACTTATTTCACCTATAAGAACATTACATAAACATTCAAAAGCTAAAAAATACTTAAAGTACTGTGAAACCTCATTCTCACCTTGAGGACCCCAGTTGGTCTCGGGAAATAGCATCAAGTCTGGGTCACTGGTAAAGTCCATGCCCTCATAAGCATAGTCATCAATTATCACAATTTGGCCATGAAGCCACTGGAAGAAATCTTCATCGAAGAAATGTCGTATCCATCCTCCTCCTATGCGATGATAGAGTGATGACCAATGACCCTGCCTTGGCTCCCTCTAATCAAGGGGACCTAAGCTCATCCATGGGCACATAACAATAACCCTCTCAAGGAATAATGAAACTATGATGGTACCATACCCAAAACTATGTTGGCTACGAGTCTTGTATGCTGCTAATTCTACCTTCAACTAGCGAAGCACTACTTCACACCAGTTGAACATCTATGGCTGGCATAGTCAACTGCAAGCGACAGTTGGTCCTTTGTCACAATGTGGGGACTCCTTGACCCCGTCAACCGCACAATCAACCATAAAATAGCTCTCATAGACATGGACGTTATCCTCTCTATGGGGACTCTGTTGCTAACTAGTCCACTCACAAGGATGCAGTAGGATTACACCAGCTCTAAGGTCGATCATGGATCTAGCCTACCAACAGTGAGGTTTGCCTGTGCCCCATGGAACGACAAACGAGTCAAAAATTATATGTCATCACAGTCAATAACCAGCGCCTGATCTCCAATCCTGAACACTTGCTCGTGTTCATCCTAGCGCTGGATAATCCATCTCAATAAATCCTCCTTCCCTTTCATCAACTCCAGCTTTTCATACTTCAATAAACCGCAGTGGTGAAATGCAAGTATGCATGCTGGATCATTTCACATCGACAATTCCTGGCTATCATGGGCTCGTTCTCTCCATAGATGAGTCATTATGGCCTGAAACCTACACAAAATAACCCTAAAAATAGTCAAAATAGGGCGAAATACCTTTAGGAATCCTTGCATGAGGTTTTCAATTGCACCCTTTAGCTCTAACACCCTCCCTAGTGATACACAGGGAGAATTAATGCCCTCCAATGGCTCATACAGAGCGTTTAACACTCCCTACAAGCCATCTAGAGGGTGTTAGTGTGCAAACAAGGCTTTAGGGCACCTCAGATCTGCAAAATTCCACCCATGAAACTATCAAGAAAGGTTAAGAAATGCATAAAACAAGGTTTTAGCCTCAACCTGGGACTCATGGCATGTCAAATGGTCACCCGGATCTCCAGCAATGGTCCATAGAAAATCTGCTCCTTATTAGCTCCAAAATGCTCTCATAAATCTCAAATAGTGAAAATGATGAATGTGAAAGTTCAAAACATTTCCTTATATTTATTATTGGAGACATGATTTTTTGAAATCATTAAAGAGGAAGTAGTCCATTCTCCATGATTTTTTATCATGCATGAAGACATATGCTAGGAGTTGCTTCCTTTTTACAATTTTTAACGCTTTTTGATGAAAGTACCTTCAGGAATGAAAAGCAGTAAAAGCTGCATGCAATTCTCAAATAGAGCACTTTTTGGGATATTTTATTGCTCTTTAAAAAATAGAAACATCTCTGAGTTTTTCATCATTGGGCTCATTAAACATATACGACGATGGTCTAAGCAACTCTTTTTCACTCTTTTTCTAGCTCATTAAACTGAAAAATATCATTAAAGAATTCTTTTTAGGTGCTTTTTTTCTGGCTCGTTAAATTGAAAAAAATCCAAAGTTTTGTCTTTAGGCTCGTTAAAATTTATAAATATGACACGAGCATTCTTTTGGGTACTTTTCTTGCTCATTAAACTAAAAAATGGCAAGTTTTTGTTACCAGGATCATTAAATATATACGGAAGCAAACAAGAGAACTTGCTTTTTTGGGACTATTTCTCGCTCTTAAATCGAAAAATCCCTGAGTTTTTCCCCTCCTTCGAGCTCGTTAAATATACAAAGGAGGAATGAGCAGTTCTTTTCCTCTTTTTCCTCGCTCACTAAATTGAAAAAGATACCTTGATTTTTCTTCATCTGACTCATTAAAATTTGATGAAGGCATTGAGTTTTTCGTTGCGTGACTCATTCAAAATTCACGATAAAAAATGAGTTTAGTCCGTCTCCTTGTACTTGTAACAAAATGAGGTCGACATCTATTGAACGTAGGTTTCTCTTTATCTAGATTCAATAGATTAACTAACAAAAAAGTAACCGATCTAGGTATACTATTAACCTTTTGTCGCACTTGGTTAACAACTATGAGAAAGGGACCACCATGGAGTTGCTCTTTATGATCTTTTCATACTCTCTAAATATGAAAAGACCACCGAGTTTCCTAGTCTGGACTCTTTAAATTACACGGACAAGATAGAGAGCCGTTCTTTTTACGGTCTTTTTCAAACTCTTAAAACATGAAAAGATTGACAAGTTTGCCTATCTGGACTCATTAAACTAATCATATATGGCATAATGTCTCTCTTTTTGTGGTCCTTTTCAGACTCCTTAAATATGAAAATATTGACGAGTTTACCCGTCTGGACTCGCTAAACTAATCAGACACATAAAATGGACATTACAACTGTATTATGTATTAGAAAGTGTGGTTTGGAAACAGTCGTTTCCTTGAACATGGAACTCCCTCAGATAAACCTTCATTGTGATGTCCTCTCAATATGAACCATACAATCCTATGAGTTGAGCCTATATACCTCGATGTTCTTGCATCTCTGTATCCTAACACTCTTTGGTGTTCATGAGTCTAGCGTTGTCTAGTTAAATCCATTGTCGTGCCTTCTATTGTTCAAGGGTTAAACTTTTGTTTCCTCCGTCAACCGATCAAACATATCCTTTCATCATGCCCTCTATTATTTAGACCTAAATGCTCAAAATACTCCTCAAAAAACAAATCATTCTTGTCCTATTTCGTGTCAAGTGATGTAGGACACACTATTACCTACCTTTCAACAGGTATCTTCCTATCAACTTCAACACTCTATCTAGGAAGACAACCGAGAAACACATTCAGTGCCTTGGTAATTGCACACATTAATGGCAGGTTACCTGGTGATTGATCAGGGGTTCTCATTATTGGCTCCTTGTTAAGCAATTCTATGGGTGTTCGATGACAAAGACATCTTTCACACTTGTTATATTGTATTGTGCATCTTGGAGACCATCACCATTATTCGTGGCCTTCCTCGCATTTGTTAATGGTCTCCATTATTGTTTGGTAATCAGATGATTTCGTGCATGTTCGATGTTAATGCATATATTCACATGTCTTGATATACGTTGTTCAGTGAAGTAGAAATCAAGACCTTGGGTAGAGGCTTGCATCACTCAACCTTGTTTCCTCTCCCAAGTTGCAGATATTGTTTTTTGGAGACAACTTATCAGGATGATTTTATTATGACACCGAATCCACATTGTGCTTATTACTGGCCAATATCATCATATCTCTTTAGAGAAAAATCACTCTGACATAGCTACTGAGCACGGGAATGCTCGACTTAGGACATGATTTTAGCATTTTATATATATGAGTTGTATCAGGTTTCCCATACTGCCTGAAGCTTTGATCCTCTCTCTCTTTTTGAAGGAAAATTATAGTTAAATTAAAGTATTTCGGCCATCGTCACAACCTCTAATCTCATACTTTAGGGGGCACCTATTATATAACAAATTGAACTCCTCATCAACTTAGAGGGGAAAGACATGATAGTTGAAGCAAAGACCACAATCACAAGCCTTGATTCCATACTAACACTAGTTGTGCACTAACAACCTACTTTACTAAGTTTGTCTGCAAGCCTAAGGGTGTGTTAGTGACCCTACTAACTCAAGTTGCTAGTAACAGGATAGCGTTAGTGAAACTTGGTGAAGTTCTAAGGGCCAAAGGAATGAATTGACTCATAAATATCTAGATATTTATTCCTAAAATTACTCAAGAAAAGCAAGGAAACATCCAAAATCGACCTATTTGGAGGATGTCTAATCTGAAAGAAGGAGGCAAATGGAAAAGAGTTGAAAAGCATGGCAAGTTCATTGCTTTTTCCCTAGGGAACTCAAGGAGGAACTTTGCAACTCTAACTTAATTGCTACATAAGAAAAGCTAGGGCTATTGTGATAGGGGTCAGAGCATTTGAAAGGATAGCATAGTTGACTGTTGAGCATTGTCTCATATCATAAGAAGTGAGAAAGAAGGGAGAGAGAGAGAGAAGCTGGAGGGGTAAAGGAAGGCCGATGCAACAAATGGTTGTAATCACTCTTCCAATATTAATATAGAACTACAGTTGTACTGTCTACTCCATGGTGTTGGTACTATCATTCATTGAGTTGTTTGTCCAATACCTATTTGCATGAGTAGCTTAGTTATATGTAA
The DNA here is from genome assembly GCA_000404065.3 of Pinus taeda. Lineage (NCBI taxonomy): Eukaryota > Viridiplantae > Streptophyta > Pinopsida > Pinales > Pinaceae > Pinus > Pinus taeda. The sequence goes on from APFE030982319.1 coordinate 95,005, forward strand.
TTAGATGTTCTTTATGTATTCATGTATTAGTTATCAAAGTTGCATGTTGCGATTACATTTGTCTCTTCTTTGTGCAGGACTTGATCTAGGGTTGGCTCGGGGGACTTTCACCTAGCTACATTGTGCTCTCTAGCAAATCTACACGAAGGCTTGAGGTAATCTCCTTATCCTACTTTGATAGTTAGTTATTGTTTATGAACATGCATGTAACTTTGTGATGGTTGTAGATAATCTTAGAGTTTGTCAAAGGTCTCGGGAAGACCTTTGAGGGTATTTTCATTCTCCATACACTGTGCATTTTACCCCATAGCATTTGGCATTTGCAAGGATTGCAATGGCTTACAAAATTTACACAGAGAATGTGCAGAAAAATGGTGAAAGAGGGCTTCGTAGCCTTTTATAGAAAAATGATTAATTTTGGCGGGTTCACTTTTGGATGAACAGCTGATGGTTTTTCAGTTAAGTGGGGGAAGTGGTTTTGGAGGGCCATCATAGCACTTTTTGGCACGGGCGGTATTCGAGAGGGGTCACCTAATGTGATACAATGTTTGACATGTAGCATTCGCAGGGTTGGGGAAAACCACTTTATCGGGAGGTTAAAATTCAGCCATCGAGCGTGGCAATATGATTGTGCGCCATTGTATGAGGGGGGATATATGATCAACTGTAGTCGGGAAGAAGAGTTGTGTGGGGGGGAAATGACAGGAGTTGATGGGGGGCCCAGGGATTTAATCACAGTGGTTCTAGATTAGTTTAGGGATAAATCAGAGGTTTAAAATGATCGAGTTGGGCTTAATGAGGGATTATGGAGCCGGGTGAGGTTAATACCATGATTAACTTAAGTTTACTGGGATTAGGTAAATAAGTAAGATTGTATCAGGATATGGGCCATTTATATAGTTTTTATGAAAACTAAGGGTCAGGGCTATTTACGTAAGGGAATTAATTTAATAGGGGATAATGGGGGTTTCAAGGAATTTATATAATAATATTAGAAATTAATCTGAAATTGCGATGGAAGAGTGGGTCTTTCCTTAGTACAAGGGTAAAGTAAACATTTGCACACTTAGCTTTCAACTTAGGAAAAGGGATTTTTTGTGGGTTTTTGAGTGAAAAGGGGTTTACATGGGGGTTCCCACTTTTCTTAGGTAAATGATGTCAACCATAGGAAAGTGTGCTTTTATTAGGGAAATTTGGGGAAATAAAGGGAGATGAATTTTTTATGAAGGGGATTCTAGCACTTTATGCCCATAAGTCATCAAGCCAAGGGTCTAGTCCCTCCAAAAGTTAGAGAAATGCTTTGATCCACTTTGACTTAAATGATTGGAGCACTTAGAACTTATTTTTGGGAAACTAGTAAGTAAATGGGTGAAATGAATGAGGGGATGTTAAATAAACCAAGTTGTGAACCATTGTCTTTGCTTTGTTTACTTCTTATGCACATTTGAAGAATGCATTTAAAACAATGACATAAGTGCTTTTGTGTAATCATATGATATTTCTGCAAACTTTCTACTACCTACCCATTTACTCATCCTACCATTTTTTCTTCATTTTATTTGGGTGCATTTATGCTAGGAAACTCTTATCAATCTTTTTCTTTTACAAACATGTTGCGCGCAGCTATTTCACACTTCTTGGCACCTCCAAATTAATTATAATTTCTATCTTAGTTGGGTCCACCATAATCCTTGTTTGCATACCACATGGCCCAGCAAGATTCCGAAAGGAACACAGAACAAACATTTCTTCAAATTGAGCACGATCTAATACCTCTGGCATGTATCCAGCATCGATCGTAGGCTAGCTACTGGCACTTCACTAGCCCAAACACCATTCAATTGTCAAAGTATAACTCTAGAAACTTATGAATGAAGTCCTCGAATGTCACAATGACTACGCGTGAAAATATCATCAGTGCGTTCTTCAGTTCAAAAGGCATTACAGTATACTAAAGTCATCCCCACTTAGTTACGAAGGTCATCCTACTTCTATCCTCTAGTGTGATCTTAATCTGATGGTACCCCAAGAACCCATTAGTGAACGAACATGCTTCCTGTCCTCCTACATAATCCAACACTTCATCGGTGAACGAAGTTGAAAAAGGATCATGCATGCAAGCATCATTCATCTTCCTTAGATCTACGCATATCCTTATTTAATACTTTTGATTCTTTTCCTAATCTACTATTGGGCTCACCCAATCAGATTCTTCCACCGGTTCAATAATACCTTCTACAAGCATTTTATCCAGCTCTAAGTGGACCTTTTATTTATATTTTGGATTGAGGTGGTAAGGCCTTTGCTTGATCAGCTTCGTGTCTAGTTTCAACATAATTTTCATAACTCCCAAGTCCCCTATTATCCCTTTTAAGTCTGAGAAATTTGTAGGGAATAAGTCCTGGTATTTGCAGAGAAATGCAACGACCTTATCCACCATAGCATCATCCCAATAGTCCCCTATATTTGCAAACTTTAGCTCTGCCTATGTCCCAATGTTCACTTGTCTCGTTTTCAACGGTGCGGTGATATCTGGATTTTCTATTTATAGTCCCTTAACCTCGCGTTGTCCTTCTGTTCTCGGGATATTTTCAGCAGTCACATTAGAGCACTCCAGTGTGTGGCGCAACTGGGTGGTCCAATCCTATTGGCTTTGTGGACCCTGACCCAGGTTCAGCATTAGTCAGCCAAACAAATCCCTACACTACTAGCCCTTTTAGCATTAGCTTGTGGAGCGCGAACCGAAGTCTCACCCGAAGTAGTATGGGGGGATGTTGGAACCAAGTCTCCGCACCCTGAGATGTTCGTGATGTCGGTTTACTCCCTCTGCCCCTACTTTCACACATGTCACTAAGCCTTATGGTTCTATCAGTCTACCCTTTATTTCGCTCTTCAGTACTATGGAGAGATAAAAACGGTCTTTTTAACTCCTAATTACCTTCACATTAATTGTCAACCCAGGGACGACTTTTTATTTCAAGAGTGTAATCAGTTTGAGGTGGCTATTTACTCAAGAGTAATGTTATGAAAGATATAGTACAATGCTCAAAATACAAGAGTAAACATATGCTTGTTTACAACTAACTACTTCAAAAGATTAAACCTCACATTCAGAAAACTAAGCAATTTATCAGTCAAGGGTTCAGTAGCAGTAACTCATCCCTTTGTAAACTAATGTAACCAAAAGTAATCAAGGAACATATAATCAATCTCGGAGCCAGACAGTAGATGTCAATGCTCACTATAGCCTGAGATCGTTCTTCACACAAAAATAACAAATGACAAGAAATGAAAAGACAAATAAGAAATGGAACAACAATTAAGAAATAGAACAGTAAACCTGAAATGGAACAACAAATAAGAAACTGTAACAGCAACTAAGTCTAGCAAGTAGTAACACCTTAGTCTATAAGATCAAATGCACTAATCATGACCTACAGGAATCAAATGGAAATCCTTCACTGTTAAGGATGGATTGAACATCACACCAAAATGGAACAGCACTGATTAATGATGAATTATAGAACAGTGCTTAAAAACCATATATATACATGGCACACCTTAATAGTAATCTGATCCAGTTATCAACCTCAGTTAGAAAGAGTACGACTCCATTTCAAAATAGAACAACGTTGTTTATAGATCCAACAATCGCGAAGAACATAACTCCCAAGATGAATTTTGTAATGTCAATGAACAAGTGCACAGCACAGAGGCTCTGTAATTAAGCAGCAACAATATTCTGTAAAGACCGACAATATTATATCAACACCTAAAAGAATAGTGATACGTTGCAGAGTCAATACAATAGTTCTGTCTTTAGAAACCTTAATCAATTAAACATAACAGAGCATGTGATGTAAACTATAAAACACATCAGATTACCGAATAACGTTGATTAAGAAAACCATGCATAAACCAGAAATATAATATACAGCAGAAGCAGCGTACTCCACCAGAGGCTGGGCCCTTAGCCGCGAGCGGATGCTGCTGGGTTACTTCAGGATCAATGATGGAATGGAAACCAGATTTATATTAAAATATCAAAGCAGAGTTATAGTGGATTACAACAAGAAATCTCTCAATCTCTCATCCATTATTCGTTCTCTCTGCCATCCTCAATTCTGGAAACCAGATTTATTATTTTGCTCTTCAGTACTGTGGAGAGATAAAAACGGTCTTTTTAACTCCTAATTACCTTCACATTAATTGTCAACCCAGGGATGACTTTTTATTTCAAGAGTGTAATCAGTTTGAGGTGGCTATTTACTCAAGAGTAATGTTATGAAAGATGTAGTACAATGCTCAAAATACAAGAGTAAATAGATGCTTGTTTACAACTAACTACTTCAAAAGATTAAACCTCACATTCAGAAAACTAAGCAATTTATCAGTCAAGGGTTCAGTAGTAGTTACTCATCCCTTTATAAACTGATGTAACCAAAAGTAATCAAGGAACATATAATCAATCTCGGAGACAGACAGTAGATGTCAATGTTCACTATAGCCTGAGATTGTTCTTCACACAAAAATAACAAATGACAGGAAATGAAACGACAAATAAGAAATGGAACAACAATTAAGAAATAGAACAGTAAACCTGAAATGGAACAACAAATAAGAAACTGTAACAGTAACTAAGTCTAGCAAGTAGTAACACCTTACTCTATAAGATCAAATGCACTAATCATGACCTACAGGAATGAAATGGAAATCCTTCACTCTTAAGGATGGATTGAACATCACACCAAAATGGAACAGCACTGATTAATGATGAATTATAGAACAGTGCTTAAAAACCATATATATACATGGCACACCTTAATAGTAATCTGATCCAGTTATCAACCTCAGTTAAAAAGAGTACGACTCCATTTCAAAATAGAACAACGTTGTTTATAGATCCAACAATCGCAAAGAACATAATTCCCAAGATGAATTTTGTAATGTCAATGAACAAGTGCACAACACAGAGGCTCTGTAATTAAGCAGCAACAATATTCTGTAAAGACCGATAATATTATATCAACACCTAAAAGAATAGTGATACGTTGCAGAGTCAATACAATAGTTCTGTCTTTAGAAACCTTAATAAATTAAACATAACAGAGCATGTGATGTAAACTATAAAACACATCAGATTACCAAATAACGTTGATTAAGAAAACCATGCATAAACCAGAAATATAATATACAGCAGAAGCAGCGTACTCCACTAGAGGCTGGGCCCTTAGCCGCCAGCGGATGTTGCTGGGTTACTTCAGGATCAACGATGGAATGGAAACCAGATTTATATTAAAATATCAAAGCATAGTTATAGTGGATTACAACAGGAAATCTCTCAATCTCTCAGCCATTATTCATTCTCTCTGCCATCCTCAATTCTGAATCTCTAATTCAAATCATAATTCTGAATCCTTAAGTCTCCATCTCTAAATTCATCATCCCCATCTCTGATATTTATTTAAATATACAGAGTAGAGAGAAGTTACAATAGAAATAATGACAACATGGTTTCTAATACAAAATTGGATTGTTTCCAACCAATTGATCAACAAGAAGATATATTTCCATCTATCTTTCCACAAGAGAAAGGCGAATTTGGCTTTGCAGCTGAGATTTGGAGGATGACCGCAACAATAAATATGAGAAAATCGTGATCAAAGAACCATGTGTTTCTCTCAGTAAAAGCCGAATTTGGGCAAACCATTCTTTAAGAAAGTTAAGCGGGTCCATTCTCGACGAAACCCATGTTCCAGATTTTCCAAATCCTTCTTCATTTGCTTAGAATCTCAACCACAAAACTTTCACTTCTTATTTCAGCGAATTTCTAAGTTGGCACATTTAATGGTCAAATCTTCAATTTAGAAATTATCTTGGAGGTTAAAAATGGTGAATAATGTTACAACCAATTTATTAAAAATATCATGGATAAAATCATGCATAATCATCAATTTATTAGAAATAAAGGAAGATAAATAATATTCATCCATAAGAGCATAAATCATTTATAAAATGGATTTAAAT
>APFE030982324.1:0-10880 GCA_000404065.3 Pinus taeda
TCCGTTTCGGGAAACACGCCCGTACGTACGGAAACGAGTTTCCAAGCTGTACGGTACGGGGAAACTCGTTTCCGTATCGTTTCCGTACGGAAACGACCCCTAGGGGCACGTTTCCTGCAACTTAGTCTCAAACACTTGAGTCCTCCAACTTCCTGGCTCACATCCCCCATCAACCTACACATAGGCAGTGTACACCCTCTTCTACACGTAAGGTTCGTCGAGCTATGTGTCTGGGGAAGCAAGGGTGGACTTGTAGGTATTCATGCTAGTTTGTTGTTCACTCTTTGAAGTGGATACAAGTGGCTTAGTGTAATGCCTTGTTAGGCCACCTTCACTAGTTATGGTTTGTTGTTGATGGTGGATGCCCTAACTAGTGTTTGGAAACATTTGAAGTGTCCTATCCTATGACAAGCATGAACGACATCTACCAACTTGTCATAGGCTAATTAGTATGTACTTTAACTTTATTATTTGTAGAAATGAAGTACATTGCAATCCAAAATTTCTGTAGTTGAAGATCTAATTTTTACCATATATTCCCATAGAGATTATTGTAGTTTATGGTGTTGCTCATATATGTTAATTTAGCATCTTTTGCCCGTCATTGTAAATTGAATATAGTAGTCATCAAATAATTGTGTTTCGTTAATGAAACTATATTAGAGTCGTTATAATTGTATTGATGAGAGGGTTGAAGGAGCTAGGGTTTGTGACAAACAAAATCTAGAAAAGACATAATCTGCTAGGGTTTGATATCTTTGGGTGACAAGGAACTAGGATATGTGGCGAAGAGACCTCATCGTTGACTTGAATCAGCTTGCTTAGAGAGCTTGTATCATGTAAGCTTAGAGAGTTTCCTAGACGAATTGGATGACATAAGTGAGAAATTAATGGTGGGCTTGGTGGCATTCATGCTAGTTTGTTGTGCACCCTTTGAAGTGGCTATAAGTGGTGTAGTATGACACCTTGCTAGAAAATATTTGTTATTCATAGTTTGGTGCTCATGTTGGATACCCTAGCTAGGATTTGGAAGCATTCCAAGTGTCCTAGTATTTGTCAAGCTTAATGGATATGTGCCAACTTTTGATACGCTAGTTGGTATGTACTTCTAACTTCATTTGTTGTATAACAAAGTGCCTTGATGTCCACATATTTTATACTTGTAGATCTGACATTTAGAGTATATTCCCATGGAAATTAAGTAGTTTCTAATGTTGCATACAAATGTTAATTTAATATGATAGTGAGTAGAATTTGTTGAGTAAGATCATTGGATGATTGGATGCTTGAATTAGACAACAAGGATCCTTGCTATTATAAGAAGTGCTTGACATTTGGAATTCATGCTTGTAGAGTGAAACACTTGAGGATTGATCTCTTGACATGTGTACACCTTGGAGAGTCAGTGCTTGACTTTTTATCTTGTATATTGCAATGGCCCTTGGATGTCATTCATTAGACACCCTTAGTTTAATGCTATGGGCCACATTAGTTTTAGTGGGCGCCCACTAACAATAATGTGGTCCATAGCCTTAAACTAAGGGTGTCTAATGAATGACATATGAGGGTCATTGCATCCATACGTCAAGCTTAGCCAACATTTCTCCAAAAGGTAATAAGGTGGCAAAAATTAGCATATCTCCATTAGGATCATATGTTAGACAGAGCAACCAACTCAACAATCTCCACCTTAAGAATTCCTTGGCAACAAAAATAAGAAATCGCCAACACATCCATAATATTCCCCTTTAAAATTACCGTGGGAAACCAAATATGGAATTTTGGCCTAAAAGAAATTTGACCAAGTAAATATTAGATCCCATTGGAGAATATGCATTGAGTAAGAGCATTCTTATGCTGTATGTTCAACTTGCACAACAAGAATCCTCATCATGTGAAATGTCTAACACTTCAAGCCCATTAAAACTAATATGTACAATTTAGAAAGTGAACGTTTGAATTGGATACCTTATCTTGTAGATTAGGCACATGATTCAAAAATTAATGAAAATTCAGAAAAATTGGCAAGCATTCCCATTGTTTTACCCCTATGTTCAAATCTACTTGTAACGAAGTTTTGTAACTATATTTAGTCATACGGGCTCCCCTCTCCATCTCTCCTTCATTAAAAGATAACTTATTGTACTAATTCAGGTTTCTTTGTTCACATTGGCCACGAACTAGCTTGCACGACTTCTCGTAAACACTTAGCACGCATGTTACTCCCCACTTAGGCCCTGGATTATTCACGTGGGCCCTTGGATTACTATGCTTGAAGACCTTGTATAATGTAAGCTTAGAAAATATCCTAGAGGACTTGGATGATATAAGTGAGAAATTAGTGGTGGACTTAGTGGTATTCATGCTAGTTCGGTGTGCACCTTTTGAAATCACTACAAGTGGCTTAGTGGAAACCCTAGCTAGGGTTTGGAAGAATTCCAAGTGTCCGGATTGTTCTTTTTCTTTCAACAATGAGTAATCCTCGAGCTAGGGCTTCAACACCATGCGGTAATAGCTCAGCCAAATCCACGTACACATCTGGTATCATTAACAGACTAAGATGCCAAAACGTAGCAACCTTTAACCTATAGGCTCACACCCCCAATCAACCTGCACCCAAGAATGTACACCATTCTCTGCACTCGCAATCCCTCAACCTATGCCACCACCTCCAAGACGTCTTACTCAGCCGAAAAGAGACGTTCCCAGACTCTTGTGGCTCCAAGTGTTCTTGTTGCTCTTCGAGCTTACCAAGTATGCTCCAAGTCCTTATATCAAACCCTCGAATGCTCCAAATTCTTGCCTCAAATCCCCCGTCAACCTGCAGATAGGCAGTGTACACCCTTTTCTGCACCTAAGGTTTGCGGGCTATGTGTGTGGGGAAGCAAGGATGGACTTGTAGGTATTCATGTTAGTTTGTTGTTCACTCTTTGAAGTGGATACAAGTAGTTTAGTGTGATGTCTTGCTAGGTCATCTTCACTAGTTATGGTTTGTTGTTGATGGTGGATGCCCTAGCTAGTGTTTGGAAACATTTCAAGTGTCCCATCTTATGGCAAGCATGAACGACATCTACCAACCTGTCATAGGCTAATTGGTATGTACTTCTAACTTTATTGTTTGCATAAACAAGGTACATTACTATGCACAATTTCTGTAGTTGAAATCTAATTTTTACCATATATTCACATAGATATTAGAGTAGTTTATGGTGTTGCTCATATATCTTAATTTAGCGTCATGTGTCAATGCTTGTAAATTGAATATAGTAGTCATCAAATAATTGTGTTTCGTTAATGAACCTATATTAGAGTCATTATAATTGTATTGATGTGAGGGTTGAAGGAGCTATGGTTTGTGACAGCAAAAATCTAGAGAACACATGATCTACTAGTGTTTGATATCTTTTGTTGACAAGGAACTAGGATATGTGGCGAAGAGAACCCATCGAAGACTTGCATCAGTATGCTTGGAGTGCTTCTAGCATGTAACCTAAGAGAATCTCTGAGAGGAATTAGATGATATAATTAAGAGATTAATGGTGGGCTTGGTGGTATTCATGCTAGTTTGTTGTGCACCCTTTTAAGTTGCTACAAGTGGCGTAGTGTGATGCCTTGCTACACCACATTTGCTAGTCATAGTTTGTTAATGTCGGATACCCTAGCTAGGGTTTGGAAGCATTCCAAGTGTCCTAGTATTTCTCAAGCTTAATGGACAAGTGTCAACTTTTGATAAGCTAGTTGGTATGTACTTGTAACTTCATTTGTTGTATAACGAAGTGCCTTAATGTCCACACATTTTATACTTGTAGATCTGACTTTTAGAGTATATTCCCATGGAAATTAAGTAGTTTCTAATGTTGGGTGCATATGCTAATTTAATATAATAGTGAGTAGAATTTTTTGAATAATATCATTGGATGATTGGATGCTTTAATTAGACAACAAGGATCATTGCTATGAGAAGTTCATGACAGTTGGAACCCATCTTGGAGAGTGCAACACTTGAGGATTGATCTCTCGACATGTGTAGACCTTGGAGAGTGAGCGCTTAACTCTTTATCTTGTATATTGCGATGGCCCTTGGATGTCATTCATTAGACACCCTTAGTTTAAGACCATGGGCCACATTAGTGTTAGTGGGCGCCCACTAACAATAATGTGGTCCATAGCCTTAACCTAAGGGTGTCTAATGAATGACATTTGAGGGTCATTGCATCTCTATGTCAAGATTAGTCAACATTTCTCCAAAAGGTAATAACATGGCAACAATTAGCATATCTCCATTAGGATTATATGTTAGGTAGAGCAGCCAACTCAACAACCTCCACCTTAAGAATTCTTTGCCAACAAAAATAAGAAATCGCCAACGCATCCACAATATTCCCCTTTAGAATTATCGTGAGGAAGCAAATATGGAATTTGACCTAAAGGAAATTTGACCTAGTAAATATTATATCCCATTGGAGCATATGCATTGAGTAAGAGCATTCGTGCTCTATATGTTCAGCTTGCACAACAAGAATCCTCATCATGTGAATTGTCTAAAACTTTAAGCCCATTAATGTAGAGGCATCACTGGAGGATTTATCTCATTGCATGTGTACAACTTGGAAAGTGAACTCTTCAATTGGATATCTTATCTTGTAGATTGAGCACATGATTCAAGAAATAAACAAAAATTCAGAAAAAATGGCAAGCATTTCGATTGTTTTACTCTGATCAAATCTACTTGTAACGAAGTTTTGTAACTATATTTAGACATACGGGCCTCCCCTGTGTAGCTCTCCTTCATTAAAAGATAACTTCTTGTACTAATTCAGGTTTCTTTGTTCACATTGGATACGAACTACCTTGCACTACCTTGAATGACTTCCCCTAAACATCTAGCACGAATGTTAGTCCCCACTTAGGCCCTGGATTATTAATGTGGGCCTTAGGATCAATATCCTTGAAAACCTTGTATAAGGTAAGCTTAGAGAATATCGTAGAGGACTTGGATGATATAAAGCTTAGAGAATATCCTAGAGGGCTTGGATGATATAAGTGAGAAATTAATGGTGGCCTTGGTGGTATTCATGCTAGTTTGGTGTGCACCCTTTGAAGTCTCTACAAGTGGCTTAATGTGATGCCTCGCTAGATTACGTTTTTCTAGTTATGGTTTGTTGTTGATGGTGGATACCTTAGCTAGGGTTTGGAAGCATTTCAAGTGTTCACATTATTCTTTTTCTTTCAACAATGGGTCATCCCCGAGCTGGGGTTACGACACGATGGGGTAATAGCTCAGCCAAATCCACGTACACATTTGGTAACATTAACAAACTAACGTGTGAAACTGTAGAAGCCTCCAACCTATAGGCTCACGCCCCCAATCAACCTACACCCAAGAATGCACACCTTTGTCTGCACTAGCGATCCCTCAACCTATGCCACCACCTCCAGGGCGTCTTACTCAGCTGGAAAGAGACATTCTTAGACTCCTGTGGCTCCAAAAGTTCTTGCTACTCATCAAGCTTGCCAAGTATGATCCAAGTCCTTGTATCAAACCCTTGAATCCTCCAATCTCCTCGCTAACATCCCACATCAACCTGCACATAAGCAGTGTACACCATTTTCTGCACTTAAGGTTCGTCGGGCTATGTGTGTGGGGAAGCAAGGGTGGACTTGTAGGTATTCATGCTAGTTTGTTGTTCACTCTTTGAAGTGGTTACAAGTAGCTTAGTGTGATGCCTTGCTAGGCCATCTTCACTAGTTATGGTTTCTTGTTGATGGTGGATGCCCTAACTAGTGTTTGGAAATATTTGAAGTGTCCTACCCTTTGACAAGCATGATCGACATGTACCAACTTGTAATAGGCTAATTGTTATGTACTTCCAAATGTTTTTTGTATAAATGAAGTACATTGCTATCCATAATTTCTGTAGTTGAAGATCTAATTTTTACCATATATTCACAAAGAGATTAGAGCAGTTTATGGTGTTTCGCATATATGCTAATTTAGCATCTTGTGCCCATCATTTTAAATTGAATATAGTAGTCATCAAATAATTGTGTTTCGTTAATGAAACTATATTAGAGTCGCTATAATTGTATTGATGCGAGGGTTAAAGGAGCCAGGGTTTGTGACAACCAAAATCTAGAAAAGGCATGATCTACTAGAGTTTGATATCTTCGGGTGACAAGGAACTAGGATATGTGGCGAAGAGACCCCATCGAAGACTTGGATCAGTATGCATGGAGAGCTTGTTGCGTGTAAGCTTAGAGTCTCATAAAGGAATTGGATGATATAAGTGAGAGATTAATGGTGGGCTTAGTGGTATTCATGCTAGTTTGTTGTGCACCATTTGATGTGGTTACAAGTGGCTTAGTGCGATGCCTTGGTAGACATTATTTGCTAGTCATAGTTTCTTGTTCATGTTGGATACCCTGGCTAGGTTTGGAAGCATTCCAAGTGTCCTAGTATTTGTCAAGCATAATGGACATGTACCAACTTTTGGTAAGATAGTTGGTATGTACGTGTAACTTCATTTGTTGTATAACGAAGTGCCTTGATGTCCACATATTTTATACTTGTAGATCAGACTTTTAGAGTATATTCCCATGGATATTAAGTAGTTTCTAATGTTGGGTATAAATGCTAATTTAATATAATATTGAGTAGAATTTGTTGAGTAAGATCATTGGATGATTGGATGCTTGAATTAGACAACAAGGATCCCTGTTATGAGAAGTGTTTGACATTTGGAACCCATGCTTGGAGAGTGCAACACTTGAGGTTTGATCTCTTGACGTGTGTACACCTTGGAGAGTGAGCGCTTGACTCTTTATCTTGTATATTGCTATGGCCCTTGTATGTCATTCATTAGACACCCTTAATTTAACGCTATAGGCCACATTAGTGTTAGTGGACGCCCACTAGCAATAATGTGGTCCATAGCCTTAAACTAATGGTGTCTAATGAATGACATCTGAGGGTCATTGCATCCCAACATCAATATTAGACAACATTTCTCCAAAAGGTAATAAGGTGGCAACAATTAACATATCTCCATTAGGATCATATGTTAGGCAGAGCAGCCAACTCAACAACCTCCAACTTAAGATTTCCTTGGCAAGAAAAATAAGAAATCGCCAAGACATCCATAATATTCCCCTTTAAAATTACCTTGGGGAACCAAATATGGAATTTTGGCCTAAAGGAAATTTGACCAAGTAAATATTGTATCTCATTGGAGCTTATGCGTTGAGTAAGAGCATTCCCACGCTATATGTTAAACTTGAACAACAAGAATCCTCATCATGTGAATTGTCTAAAACTTCAATCTCATTAATGTAGAGAGCATCATTGGAGGTTTTATCTCTTTACATGTGTACAACTTGGAAAGTGAATGCTTGAATTGGATACCTTATCTTGTAGATTAGGCACATGATTCAAGAAATTAATGAAAAATTGGCAAACATTTGATTGTTATACTCCTCTGATCAAATCTACTTGTAACAAAGTTTTGTAATTTTATTTAGACACACAAGCCTCCCCTGTGCAACTCTCCTTCATTAAAAGATAACTTCTTGTACTAATTCCATTTTCTTTGTTCACATTGAACTCCAACTAGCCTTCATGACTCCCCCTAAACACCTAGCACACATGTTAGTCCCCACTTAGGCCCTGGATTATTCAGGTGGGCCCTTAGATCACTATTCTTGAAGAGCTTGTATAATGTAAGCTTAGAAAATATCCTAGAGGACTTGGATGATATAACTAAGAAATTAATGGTGGACTTGGTAGTATTCATGCTAGTTTGGTGTGCACCCTTTGAAATGGCTACAAGTAGCTTAGTGTGATGCCTCGCTAGACCACGTTTTCTAGTTATGGTTTGTTGTTGATGGTGGATACCCTAGCTAGGGTCTGGAAGCATTCCAAGTGTCCACATTGTTCTTTTTCTTTAAACAATGGTTCATCCCCAAGCTAGGGCTTGGACACCATGGGGTAATAGCTCAACCAAATTCACATACACATCTGGTACCATCAACAGACTAAGGTGTCAAACCGTAGCAACCTCCAACCTATACGCTCATGCCCCCAATCAACCTACACCCAAGAATGCACACCCTTCTCTGCACTTGCGATCCCTCAACCTATGCCCCCACCTCCAAGGCGTCTTACTCAGCCAGAAAGAGACATTATCAGACTCCTATGGCTCCAGGAATTCTTGCTACTCTTTGAGCTTGCCAAGTATACACCAAGTCCTTATATCTAACGCTTGAATCCTCCAACCTCCTAGATCACATCCCCCATCAACCTATACATAGGCAATGTACATCTTTTTTTGCACCTAAGGTTTGTCGGGCTATATATGTGGGGAATCAAGGGTGGACTTGTAGGTATTCATGCTAGCTTGTTGTTCACTCTTTGAAGCGGCTACAAGTAGCTTAGTGTGATGTCTTGCTAGGCCATCTTCACTAGTTATGGTTTGTTGTTGATGGTGGATGCCCTAACTAGTGTTTGGAAACATTTGAAGTGTCTTATCTTATGACAAGCATGAACGACATGTACCAACTTGTCATAGGCTAATTGGTATGTACTTCTAACTTTATTGTTTGTATAAATGAAATACATTTCTATCCACAATTTTTGGATTTAATTTTTACCATATATTCACATAGAGATTAGAGTAGTTTATGGTGTTGCTCATATATGCTAATTTAGCCTTGTGCCCATCATTGTAAACTGAATATCGTAGTCATCAAATAATTTTGTTTCGTTAATGAACCTATATTAGAGTCGTTATAATTGTATTAATGCGAGGGTTGAAGGATCTAGGGTTTGTGACAACCAATATATAGAGAAGACATGATCTACTAGGGTTTGATAACTTTGGAGGACAAGGAACTAAGATATGTGGTGAAGAGACCCCATCGAAGACCTGGATCAGTATGCTTGGAGACCTCCTATTATGTAAGCTTAAAGAGTCTCTTAGAGGAATTGGATGATATAAGTGACAAATTAATGGTGGGATTGGCAGTATTCATGCTAGTTTGTTGTGCACCCTTTGAAGTGGCTACAAGCGGCGTAGTGTGATGCCTTGCTAAACCATATTTGCTAGTCTTTGTTTGTTCATGTTGGATACCCTAGCTAGGGTTTGGAAGCATTCCAAGTGTCCTAGTATTTGTCAAGCTTAATGGACATGTGCCAACTTTTTATAAGTTAGTTGGTATGTACTTGTAACTTCATTTGTTGTATAACGAAGTGCTTTGATGTCCACACATTGTATACTTGTAGATCTCACTTTTAGAGTATATTCCCAAGGAAATTAAGTAGTTTCTAATGTTGGGTACAAATGTTAATTTAACATAATCGTGTGTAGAATTTGTTAAGTAAGATCATTGGATAATTGGATGCTTGAATTAGACAACAAGGATCCTTGTTATGAAAAGTGCTTGACATTTGGAACCCATGCTTGGAGAGTGCAACACTTGAGGATGGATCTCTTGACATGTGTACAGTGAGCGCTTGACTCTTTATCTTGTATATTGCAATGGCGCTTGGATGTCATTCATTAGACACCCTTAGTTTAAGGCTATGAGCCATATTAGTGTTAATGGGCGCCCACTAATAATAATGTGGTCCATAGTCTTAAACTAAGGGTGTCTAATGAATGGCATCCAAGGGTCATTGCATGCCTACGTCAAGATTAGCCAACGTTTCTCCAAAAGTTAATAAGTTGGCAACAATTAGCATATCTCCATTTGATCCAAAATGGATTTTGGGTAGACTCCTAAGTCTAAGTGTTCCTCACAGAGGGAAAATGAAAGTCCAAAGAAGTTCTTAGAACTAGCCCCATTGCGAGATCGTTTCATTCTAAATCTACTGCAACTTGAATGGGCAAAAATGGACTTAGGATGCAAAAGTTATCATAATATGAAGCTTCCCTTTATCCTTCGGGAAAAAAAGTCAAAATCCCCTAAAAATGGGTCCTAAAAACCCTCTAAGTATTCTAAAGACCAAAACTATCGCAAAAGGGGAACCTTCAAAAAAGGCGGAAAACACTATCGGGACCCAAAAATATGAAGAAATAGTGGAAAACGGGCTTATCGGCAGTTAAAGGAGCAATGCACAGGAGTCGTCGGATCTGGCCGATCAATAGTCCAGATCCGATCGACATATCGCAATCGGCGGTGACAGACGCAGGATATCGAAGGCAGACATGCGATAGGACCGGGCCAATGCAATATCGCAATCGCCGATATTGGCGGATCGCAATCGGCGATGGCATGAGGCTTAAGGCGGGACCCCGGGTCTCTGTGACATGCGATTGCGATTAATCGCATCGCATTATCACATCGAAGCTATTCAAAGGAGCGGGGCCGATACCATATGCGATGTGATGGTTGGACCCGAAGGGATTATAGACCAAGTTTAAAGTATTTTCAGCTCCATAAAAAGGTGTTTTGCTATGTATTTCGCGTATTTCGTTTAACAAACGAAATATGAAGGGAAGCGTTGATGCAATGAAATCAGACCCGAAAGGGTTTGTAAATGCCAATTCATAAATATTTCAAGTCCGCCATAAAGTCGTTTTGGGATATTTCAATGTTTTAATGTAGTTTTAAAATACAAAGGAAATCACGAAATAGGCAGGCTTTCGGGCAGGCCGTGGGAAGTAAATGGTTTTGGCCAAGCTCCGCACGAGCCCATACCTTGGCTGCCACGTGTCCAAGCCTTGGAGAGAGACAACCACCCTTATCGGGCAGTTAACCCCCATACGAAAGAGCCTCCCGAAATGAACCACAGTAGTCGGATCTACATCTCCCGGATCAATGGTGGGGATGCGATAAGCGATTTTAGGCTGACCCGATAGGAGTATAGAGTGGATTTAAGGACA
>APFE030982331.1:15129-96343 GCA_000404065.3 Pinus taeda
CAAATGACAAAACCTCCTTTCTATATATAGGAGTCTAAGGAGTCACAATATAACCCAGCCGACCTAATAATAATAATATAAAGCCACAAAAATAACAATAGAGCGATTCTATGGGGCACAGTAATAACAATATGGGGGCAATAGGGGCACAAAAATATTAATAAGGGGTACAACTACCATAGTAATGGGGTAATCACTAGTATTATAGGGATCCAACAATGCATCTAATTTTTGAAGGTATGGTATAGTCCCCTTGTTGATTACAATAATGTATTTGTTTATTTCAAATGTATGAGAATTATAAGAGAATGAGGAGTGTGGCCAACATGAGTTTAGGGGGAGTACAAAAAAATACATTACGTTGCAGGATAAGAGGATGTGATGTAGCAAAAGTGTGGAATGACAACAAACCCACACCCAGGTCAGGTCCACAGGATCAATCCCCACACAGATGCAAGGAAGAAACTGTAGGAGATAAAAGAGCATTGGCTCAGGGGGAGTTGCTTTATTTAGGAGTAACAAGGAAAAAATTACCAGCCTCAAGAAGAAATATTGTTGAGCAAATTAAAGGGTTTCACCTTGGGTGGAATAGCCTTATTTCATTTAAGTTGTGAATTTGATTATGCCTTGTTTCCGAGAAAACTAGTGTTTATTTGATCTGCTAGTCCCACTAATACGGGTAGCTATCTTAGAAACAAACAATTTAAAGTAAATTGTGTTTTCCTTTATGTATGATAGATAAGAGAGAAGTAGAGAGCACCAACCTTAATCTTTCGCTTGGCTCCTTACTTGTTTCCTCTCTCCTTTGATAGAGCTTGTCACTCCTTTCTCACTTATCCCGCTTTAAAGAACACCTGTAGAGGCAAAGCAACAAAACACCATCAAAGAATAGAGATCTATAATATAATAAACAATGTGGAATCAGAAGTACATTAACCATACAATTTCATTCACAAATACAAGATTCACAAATACACAAGTATATGGAGGAAAACTCAAATAAATTTATTGATAGTAGAAGTAGAAGAGAAGATTGCTACCCATTTGTCTGATCCAGCATCATCCTCCCAACATGAAAGCCCTCTTCACCTCATGAAAAGCAAGATCACCCAACAATGCAATGTCTCAAAGAGAAACCAACAAAAATTCCTTACAAATTACAAAATTCCAGCCTTTAGATCTCTTAGATGAGGGATCCATTCATAGATATTTGCAGAGGGGTGAGTCAGCTTCTAGGTTTTTGATTAGTGTCATTTCATTGATAGTTCTTGGTTCCACTTGGAGATTTCATGATATCTTACTCATCCCTGGGCAAATTTAGAGAGGAAAGTGTCATATAAGAAGTTTCTAGAAGATTCTCTGAGTTTCCACCTAGCAAGTTGTCTCTACCATTTGTCTACTCTTTCCCATCACACCCCACAAAAGGATCTTTTAGTATGCATCGCACCTGGCCAGTGTAGCAGGTAGTATGCATCACACCCTAAGCATGGAGCAGTTTGTATGGGTCAGTTTTGGCCAGTTCTGAGTGATTTTTCAAGTGGAACTTCGGGGAAATGATGTAATCAGTTGACCATGATCCTTTAGGGTGTGAAACAACACTTTTATGGGGTTTGAGAGCCCTTGGTTTATTGACATATGTGATTGGGGTTGTAGTGCCCAAATATGTCTATAACAATTTCCCCCTAAAGCATGATGTCATAAATCTTCTGATGTCAAGTGAAATGCTTTATCATGAGGATCCAAGGTTTTTTGAACTGGAAGGTGACTTGTAATAAGATACAATACAATACATTATCTTCATATTATTTTCATGATCTAGCTGAGGCGGGCATTCCCATGCTTAGCTTTATAAATTCATTTTCATGTACATAGGATAGACAATCATTTGTTGTTGCAGACTAATGATTCTTATAGAGCCACCATCCCTTAGCTTGGATGATCATTTGTGCAGCTATGACGTACATTTGATGTCTTTATTTTCCTAAATATATTGCAGCCCAGATGGATGAAACTAGATCCGGGGTCTTCAAACTCGTTCAATATTCACCCAATATACGAGTCGATCCATGTGAAAAGATGTTCTGAAGTCGAACATGGAAAGACATCGCCTGATTACTAGCCAATGATGTAAGATGTGAACAGGCATGAGAGGAATCACTGATAATGATAATGAACCTCAAGGTACTACAGTACAATTCACGTGGTGTGAATATATGAGTCGATGTCGAACACCATGTAAAATATTTTGGTTGAAGGCCATTGATGTAAACCTATCACTGAAAGTGAGAAACTTGCCATGGAGGCGTGCAAGCTTCAAAGTACTAAAAGGGTTGTTCCTAAGTCAACTTCTTGGATAACGAGCTGATGTCAACAAGAAGTGACCCGTCATAGGAGGGCCTTAATGAATCCCACATCTACAACACGAAACAAAGCAAATGATTTTCTGGAGGTGAAAACGATTTGGTGATACAAGGTTCAGGAATGGCGGTCATGAAAAATGGAGAGTGAATGTATTGCAGTGGATGAGGCGTTAGCTGGGTTGGTGAATTCTCTGAATGACTTCTCTTGAACATATCAACGACACTGAAATGGATTGGTAGTGTTAACCCAAAAAATGGATGGTACGGAGGACCAATGGTGATGTGACTGGTGAATGGAATAACCCAACCTGGCTTAATCATGGTGATGGAGTGAAAGTGTCATGTTCAAGAGTAACCTGCTACCAATGAAGTTCTTCAAGTTTTCTTCCCTTTTTTCCCAGTCATTGCTGACTGGTACCTCCTTATTTTTTTCAAGCTTGAGGAGGATAACATATGCTTGTTCTATAATTTTCCCTTCGGGCAAACCTGTCGCTATGTTTTACCGAGCCTAGTGACAACGAAACTCACTCTTGTCTGAATGGACAAGTTTGTCGCTATTGTTTTAACAAGTTTAATGACAAAGATAACTTGGTCATTTTCATATTTAGAGAGTTCGAAAAGGGACGAAAAGGAAACTCTGGCAGTCCTTTTTGGTGGCATAATCCCTTAAGTCTGAAAAAGTATAAAATAATATGAAAGGGGTGACATTTCGATAGTTTTAGCGAGCCGAAAAAGACAAGCGCTCGATCTTTTTGTGGAATGATCCCTTGGGTCCAAAAAAATTAAAATGTAGAGGAGGGATGGTGCTTCCCTTTACTTTCACGAGCTGGAAAGGCGAGTAGCTCAGCAATCTTTTCATATTTTATGAGTCTAAAAAGAGCTTAAAAGAGACTTGTTTGTGAGGAACGAGTGGTGTTTTTGGGTAGCAACTGGTTCCAAGTAAGTTTGGAACTTCTCAAACATGGTAGTGTAAAGAGGGTGGCAAACAAAATCACTCATCGTATCTATTCCTAAAAAGGGTGAACAATCAAGTAGAAGCATATGATTGGCCAAAAGAATGGAGGTGACGGTAAGAACACAACCAAGGCTCAAAAGGCTGATAGAAATGCAATCACAAAGGTTATTTACTAAGGGTGGATTCATTTTTTAATGAGCTTGAACCTTTAGAAACTATGCTAAGTGGCGGGTTTGTTTTTTAATGAGCTTGAACCCTGCAGTAACATTGCTCAATCTAGTCATATTTAAAGATGTCCCTTATTAGTAGGTTCATTTTTTAGTGAGCTTGCCCCATGCGAAACTTTGCTCATCTGCCTTTTCATGCAGGCTAGAAATGATCAAACTACAAAGCTAACTACACTAACAGGTAAGAACTACTAAGGTTAGGTAGGATAGTTTTGTCTTTCGTCTAGATAAAACATTTCCTTTGCTTTGCCTGCACGCTGCCGACAAAGGTGAATGGTGGATCAGACCTATCAGCTAACCTAAGACGTTGTTACTAGGAGCTAAGCTAAAACACTGTAAGGTTGGTCACTTTTCACTTGCATAAAAAGGTTTGCATAACACCAGGTATAAAGAAAACTAGAGTTTCTAGATCACTGTATGGAAGTCTTTGCATTTAAGCAAGATGTTTTCATCCGCGGAGTAGACAAAACACTTCCTTGGCTTTGTCCGTCGAAATAGACAAAGGTGAATGGTGTGAGCTTCCAATCACATAACCTTTGAGTTTCATACTGATACTCAAATCCTACAAGGAGATGGTGTTTCATATCAATCATATATCCTATGAGGAAATCTATCTTTTCAGCTGGGTTCGCCTGCCAAAGTAGACCAGGGTGCATGCCCCCTGAGTTTTGTTGCATTCACCAAATTACTTGCAGTAATTAGGTGGATGAACTGGAGGTTGAAGAGACATTCCTTGTGCAAAGAGACCATTTAGGGATGGTGTTTGACTCGTTGCCATGTTTGAACCGGGACATGAAAGTTGGTCGACAAGTTACACCATTCTGCCTTCATGTGGGAAACAGATCACTCGAGAGAGTGCGGAAACAATAGCTCCCATGCTGTAAACGTAGCCACATCTAAGGAGTAGATTGTAATCTAGTGGCCCTTGGACTACCATCATGTTCAAGGGAAAGATTTTCCTTCTCAAAGTTATAGGAAAATTTGGAAGGATCCCTAATGGTCGACTGGTTCCTTTGTTGAAACCTGACAAATTTAGATTCTCAGGTAGAAGCGATGGTGAACCATGCGCTTTCTAGGTAGTTGAGGAAAGGATAGTCACAGAAGCCCCTTCATCTATGATAGTTCCAAACATGATCATTTTGTAAACTTGTACTATGATTTGGAACGGTACATTAGATGGAAGGCGGGGTCCCGCTAGTAGATTCCAATCAAAGGAAATGACTAGATTACTTGGAGGGGGACCGAATAAACGACTAGATGAATCTCTTGAAATGGGGAACTTCCCTCTTGTGGTAAAGCAATGGGTAGATTGCCCCCATGTTCATCAGACTCTATATTGACAAAAAGAATTTTAACGATGTCATTCTTGTTCTCTTTGGAAACTGTATCATCTGAAGGTGGACCTTTTGAAGGCAAGACTGGGTTAGCTGCCATCCCGACCCATTGATATTGGTCTGGTATGGACTTAGAGGGTTTATCTTCAATGATAGGCATTTCAACCGACAACTGAGGTATGTCAGTTGGATTTTCAACTAGCGATGGACTTGGCAAGAGTTTCTTGTATCCAGGTGGAAGTTACTGTGGTGAAGCAAGACGATTATCGAAGACACTTTTAGCTTCGTCCAGTAAATGACAACGGTGAAGGGCATGCTTGCCTTCACACAACCTACAAGGAAATCTGAATCTTCCTTTTTTTCCATTGACTTCATTTTCACTAGTCGATGGTGTACTCTCAACATGATCAACAGGAATTGATGACACTGGATGGTTCAAGTGGGGAGACCGTTCTCTCAAGATCAGCAAAATGCAAGGACAATCTTGATGAAAGTGGTTTCCTTTGCAAATTACGCATGAAGATTTTGGTTTGGAAAGTTCGGTGTGCAGATTTTTGCCAGATGATGCATGGTTTCCCCCTTGCTTGATTGGCTTCTTCTTCTTCTTCTCCTTCCCTTTCTTCTTATTCTCAATTACTTGGTTTTTAGTATCACTAGTTTCACCAAGCGAAGAGGAAGAAGGAGAGGGAGAAACAAATGAAGTAGAAGGTGAGGGAGCAACTCCAGTATCATCTGGTTGCTGAGGAATTACGGTGTTTTGAACGACAGAGGTTGAGAATAGCCATAATAGCAGGCCAATTGTGATTCCTGGAAGGGACAATGTAGCCATATAAGGAGCACCAATATCTCCCCAGGAAGAGAAAGGACTAGGATTCTACCCAAGGGGAAATCCTTGATTGGTGGATTCCATTACCTCAACCTAAGATCAACGAAGGAACATGGATGTTATTTCCAAATTAAATAAATTTTATGACGCTTTAACACAACTTGATTTTTCAATTTTTAAGAGTCGAGAAAAAGCTAAAGGTGACTCTAGTCGCCTTCAATTTTTAATGAGCTTGAAGTGACAAGTGCTTAGATGGAAATTTTCTTTTAGGGAGTTGAAAAGAAACGAAAGTGACTACTCTAGAAGTCTAGACAGAGGGATTACCAAACCAATCGTAAAACTGCAATATACACCTTGGTGGTAAATTAAAGAGAAATTACCAAGGACTTTACGTACGACAGTCAATCTTCTCGAATGCTGTGTTCAGTGCATTGTGATCGATAGGGTGGTAGACACAGCTTCCTAAGGATAAATGATATCAGCCTATTTTGGTCTCCCAATATATTCTTGACGGTGCGGGGAGCATAAGTTTGTACTGGCACTTGTCGTATCAAAGAGGAGGAATCACCCAACCTTCGATGAAAATGATAGTTACAAGGTTTTATGACGCCGAAATACGTCTCTAGCCTAGACTTTTAGATGTTGTGCATTAGGTTCCAAAGCGTTTTTATGTTCATTGAGGTTTATTTTAGAGTTGATATTTTTTAGAAGTTTTTGTTTCGAGGTTCACCGCGTGATGTAGATGTAAAATTCCTAAATATGCAATCTAAAATGATAAGTAGTCATTTGTTTTCTTTTAGCAATGAAAATCCTAGCTACTAAGGAAAGAAAAGTACGATTCTTTCAACAGAGAGCAGAGAACACACACTAAATGCACCTTTCCTAAATCATTCTCCGCATGCAGTCTAAATTCAAATGCACATGCATGTATTTGTTTCTCCGCTTCCTTAATGTTAGAATGACAAAAAGGAAAACTAAGTACAGATCTGAACTATTTTCTTCAAAGTGACACTTCAACAATTTATTTTCAGCAAGGGAGAGCATTGCATTAGAATTTTAGCTGGAAAGCTGAAGTATTGATAGAACTTGTATTGTCAACATGGGGACCTAAAGCGAGAAATCATTGCAGTAGGACTTGAAGAGACTTGTCAATGGAAACACAACATGTACATATTCCATAAGCATTGCAGAGGGACCTGAGTCAAGACATTATTACAGAAGGACCTGAACAATTCAAGAATCGGAGCATGGAGAACAAGGAGCAGCAATAAAAGTTTACTTTTAATCCATCTACAACATTTTGATTCTGTTCCACCTGTACATACATCATCCAAGGGAGTATATGTATAGTCATTTTGTGCTTGAAATTCAAATTTTTTTAGAAAATTTTAGTCTTTGATCAAGTTGAAGTTAGTACCGGAGGATATTCATTATCATTCATATCCTATATTCCTTATACATATCCTATCACCCCTATACATCATATTCCATTTCATTCATACACAGTCCCTATACATATTCCCTATAACCCTAAGTATTTTTCTTTAGAAGCAAAAGACCAAGCTAGGACAACTTTTTCAACTTGCACATACAATTCAAGCATTAGTAATGGTGATGATTTTAAACATGACCTAATATGGTCATTTTAAAATCATAAAGGTGTGCATATAAGACAAAACAAATCATGCGCTATATGGAAATAAGGAGAATGCACTATATCAAACTATATACCATAGTTTAAATAAGGAGAATGCGCTATAGACATTTATATAACCTCAAAGCGCTTATGACATAAGGTTAATACATATGGTATATAAACCAATGGAGCATAACATATGGTATATTATAAGTTATAAAGTAAAGGCATAAAAGGCGCATATGGTATGATAAGATATATGGTGGACGACAGCGCGCAAACCATATGGCACGGCAATGCATATATACATTGCGGCGGGGTGATTGAAATGTAATTGCAAGCATATCATTGCAATACAAGCAATACTCCAACATCATTGTAAGCACACGACGGTGGCAATAATGGTAAACACAGTAGCAATGAATAAAACATTACACCCAAAACGACAAACGGCCAGCACACAGGTACGAGCTCAACACGGTGGCATGGTAACGGGTTGTCATTGGGCGATACACTGTGCAGGAGTAATGTGCATACAAACAATTTCAAACGATGATTTGGCCATCCTCATGACACAGTCGGGCGACTGGTCAACAGGACGCCATACCTCTCCAGCACCAATGAATAACATGCACAATACACCATGAAAACGGTCATAAAATGACCAGCGGTTCTTGCACTATCCAACCTTGTTCCTCATTGCAAAAACAGCTCAGAGCGATGGCGTTTGGCGCTGTGAGATGGTAAAAGGAAATTGAAATGGGCCTGGAACGATATAAGAAGGGAAATTTCCCGGATTAAATGATGAACGATCGAGATCCACTCAGGTAACAGTGAGCTTGTTTACGCTCGGCGACTGTGGGATGTGTGTGTGTAAATTGCCTGTAATTAATTGCTAAATCTTTTGCCTTGCCACCAGTCCAATTGATCGAAGTAATAGGGATTTTGAGCGCCGGTTTACACTCCACAATGCTCGTTGACAACCAGGTAACGCTACAAACCCATATTATCTCCAGTTGACAGCAGTTAAGGGATATGGTGATAGGATTTGATGCGTTAATCCTGGCATAGAGCATTGGTTAACAACGCAGCATTTAAAGTCTAAAAATGTTGCATGCACAACATGTTAGGGGTTTAGGATTGTATGTGGAGTGTTGTGCACCAAAAATGGAATGTTAAATCGTAAAAGAGGGGAGGCAGAGTCCATGTTATAGCGCCGAGGATTGTTTAAATGCGCGATGTTGGTCGATTAACCATTGTTTCAATTACACATCCTTTGCTACGCGCTGTCAATCTCTATACTGTGGATGAATGATATACTTGTGGTCTCTATTATGAACATTTGTGTGCCTATGCGTGTTGTTGTTTTCATTTGAACCAAAACAGGGGATCGAAATGTCTAAGGACTGAACGAACCATGCCATGTGAATTTTTGGTTGCTAAAGGGAGTCAGGTTGTTGAGCCATTTAGAACTAAATGCTTTGTGTTTATATTTTATCATCTGTTTTTTGAGGCCGAGAGTATGTATATAGTCTTCAATCTTTCATGCTGAGGCCGAGAGCCTTTTTTCAAATTTTGTTGATATAGACGAGTGCATTTTTGTGATTTTTATGATGAGGCCGTAAGCATGTTTTCCAAAATTTTATGATACAGTCGAAAGCATTTTTGCAAATGTTTTTGATTAGGTCGAGAGCATTTTGGAAATTTTGTTTTTGATGATGAGGCCGAGAGCCACACTCCTTAGTTTTCTTGGTTTTACATACACAGTAAAATGATGGTTTGATAAGGCGATGAGCATACATGGATATTGTTTGCATGTGTATTTAGTTTTCAAGAACAGAGATCAGCATATTAACAAGAGGTATACAGGTGTTTGTTTGCATTGAACAGGGAATTAAAATAGTGTTGTTGCAAAGAAAAGAATATAACAGAGGATAAGAAAGTCAGAATTAAGTTGAGTCAGAGGAGGAAGGTAAGCTTCTTTGCTTCCAGAATTTCATTTTAAAAGAACAATAGTCATAAATTTTTATTATTGAGATGAAATTAGTAACAGCAGAAGCATACATTCATTGGTTTACAGAAATAATGACAGCCCGAGTAGAGCCAAAATTTCAGATAGAAAGCTGGGAGAAAGAAACTATAGATAAAATTTATCAAGAAGGGATGATAGGCTTTTTACAAAAATTTGATGGCCATTCTGAGGAGATAACCAAGGACTTTATAAACAATTTCAGTCAGGACCAGACTCGAGTAGGGGAAGTCATTATTCCGGTAACCCAGGAATACCTGTCCAAAGCCTTAGATTTGCCAATGATAGGGGAGAAGTATTACAAAGGCCTACACTTCAAGGAGAAAGCGTGGACTTTCTTTCTTGAGAAAAACCGGAAGGGGACATTTGATAGGACAAAAGGGATACCCAGGGAGTGGTTCAATAAACCATGGGGTGAATTGGTCTTGGTCATCCAGAAGTTTTTGACTTGTGATAGAGGATATAACATTGCCCACTTGTATCATGTCAGGCTTCTAGAGCATATCAAAGGGGAGGATATGATTAATTTACCATATTTCCTATATAGGAGCCTTTTGAGAATGATTGAAACAGTGAAACAGGAACACAGGCCTAAAGCAGGACAAATTTACCATCAAGGATTAATCAAAATCCTAGTTGAGTATCAGGTGAGATCACAGGGCATAGTATGGAGAGAATTCATGTCAAAAAATCATTTTACTGAACAGATTAATGAGGCACAGGACAAAATAGAACAGGAAAATAGAAGCTTGATGAATTCACCCTTGTATCCCAGAGCAAGAGCTAGAAATATGGCCATGCATGAAACTGAAATATCTGTTATGTCTATTCCTAGAAGATTTAGGAATAAGAGTCCCATTGACTTAGACAAGGAAGTAGAAGCATATTCTCCAAGAAAACAAGAAGAAAATGCCATTGCACAAGAAGTCCTTGAAAGGGATTCTTCATATGATGATGCAGCAGTAGCATCATTAATGAAAACAACACAAGATTTTGAAAAGGAAATCAATTTGGCAAAAATCCACGACTTAACTGATCAATTGGAAATTAGCAAAATCCTGGAAAAACAATTAACAGAAGAGAACAAGGCACATAAGAAGGACAATGCTAAGTTGATCAAAACGAATGAAAAGTTAAAAGAAGAATTAGGGAGACTGAAACAGAGAAATGAGCTACTTTCTAAGCAAGCATTTAAATGGCTAAAGGACAAAAAATATGTGGCAAGCAAAATATGAGAAACAGAAGGTTAAAGCAGCTTTGTTCAAGGAAAGGCATGAATCAGGATTGGATTGTTTGAGCAGGGAAACATCTACAGGTACAACATCTACTACAGAAGGCAGAGGATCCAAGAGGAGTAAGCAAGCATGGGGACATGCTTGATGATAAGCAAGGGAGAGATGTTGGGCCTTAGTTTTGGTCTTATTTTGCTCTAAGAAACTTACTAAACCATCTATTTATCATCCATTTACACTTAATTCATTCCATTTTGATGTATATTTGATATCCATTCAGGTATTTAGCTTTAATTTGTCAATTTCTAAAGTTTTTATGAAAGTTTGATTTTAAGTGCAAATTTGGCAGATTCAGAAATTCCCGTCGTCACTCTATGGTTGATGTGGTTGCAGGACACTTGGGCACGAATTGAATACATGAATGGAAAACTTGGGAACTAGGACTAAGCCACCTATGCTTGGTTAAAACAGAACAAGCTTTATTAGGCCCATTTGGTGCTAGTCAATCATGACTAGTCATTTAGAAATCCCATAGAAATAGGGCAGTTTTGAGATTCCATGGGATTGGTCATATTTCTTGGGATGGGAGTAGTGAATTCGACTTGGATAGATGGATTAGAGTATATGGGTTTGTTAGAGTGAATGTAGATTAGTTTGTTTCATGAGACTTCTTATTTAAGAGTCACAACTTTGATGGCTTATGTATTAACTTATTATACTTTTATGGTGTGACACTTTTGGATTGAGGAGTTAATTTGAAGACTTGTGCTATTATTATTTTGCTGCTCAATGCTATGGATGTGTAATTGATTTGAGCTTCTGATATCACTTCTCAAGTGTGCAAGGCAAGGGTGGAGGGCCCCCACTCCAAGCTAAGTACACTTCCTTGTTAACTAGTTTCATTTCTTGTAATCTGTTTAATGTAGAACTGGTTTTTCAAAGCTTTATTTCAGATTGCTTAATGGTCCATGCATGGTGATTGATTGCTTTAGTTCTTAGCTTATTCATCACTTTATTAAGTTGAAGAAACACAAGTGTTCAAGTTGAGCAGCTCTTCTACTAAAATGATGAATTACAACTAGTTTCTTTGGTTTGCATGCAAGTAGTTTCTTATTGTGATTTCGGTATTGAGATGAATAAATTATGATGAAATACTTTATGTGTCTCTTAATTTAAGAGCTTATTTCATTAACAATTTATCCATCTTAAGTTCTTGATTTTAATCTCTGATTCACTAAGTGATAGTTGAGGCAAAGGTGGACTTCTTGAGTCAAGAGCCATATCAATATTTTTCCTCTACTGTAAACTAATTGAATTAGAGTTGTAGGATGTATTGCTTTTCAATAATTTATCTTTCAAGGTTTGATTATATCTGATCTTCACATATAGTGAACTTGCCTCAAAGCATAAACAACCCGGATTGATAAGAAATAATTGTGTTAGTTTAGGTACATAAATTAGCTCAACACTAGGAGAAGTGTGGAAGCAACATGAGGATTGGCCATCAAAGTGAAGAAGTGATGAGGTAGCACGTGTTGCCATCAATGCCAAAGGAGGAGATTGTTGGACAATTAGAATTATCTAGATTGCTAGTGGTTGTAAGTGTGTTGTAATTGATGTCAACAATCACATTGGGAGATGTGTTGGAAAGTTGGCATTGGCTAACTATTGGAAAGAGTGTTGACATTAATGTCAACCAAACTAGCATGGATGTTTGTGGCAACAAATATCAGCTTTGATGTTCCCTATCCTAGTTGTGATGGTAACTGGGTTAGTTTGATGTGCTTGATGTGTCAATCTTAGGGGGAGTCCTATGGTTGCTGCAATGTTTGGTAGAGAGTCACAATACTAATGGGCTTATTGGAGAATCCATACAATTATGACTATGGTGGATGGGAGCCACATAATGCCTCTGAAGAGTAGTTTCTAGGCACAAAAATAAGGGTTAAGGTGCAAAGAACAACAAAGAGCTTGTAGCGATTTTTTAGGTAGAAAATGGGATCAAAGACTACATCTGACCTTCTCCACTGGATAGTGCTTGAAAAGATATTTCCAATGGTATGTGGAAGTTTTCAAATGGATTCATGGATCAAGAGCTATTCCCAGTGAAATTTTTGAGACTTAAGTCATGATAACAAAGTTAAAAGGTGATTGGAGGAGTCTTCGTGCATAGCCAAAGTTGGCAACAATGCCAAACTCAATGGAGATGATTGAGGAGCCTTTATGTGAAGAAGGAAGTCCTCAGAACCTCAAAAGGCTTAGAACCTTGAAATATCGAAGGCCAAAATATTGGAGGGTCAGAGTCTTGAGAGCCAATTCTCAAAATGTTGAATATTAGAGAAGGATTAGAACATCAAAACCCGATATTGAAAGGGCTAGAAATTGGAGAAGGCTTAGAACATCAGAAACTGATATCAAAAAGGTTGAATATCAGAGCCTAGAGACCTGTTGTGGCCAGCAACAACCCCCTTTTTTATTTACTATTAGTAATAAAACTAAATAAATGGGGACCTTTCTAACAAAGAAAAACTAGCACTTATAATTCCCCTTGAATAAAACACACTATCATAAACTTAGGAAAAACATCCGCAAAACACAAAAACTTAAATTTTATGATAAGTTTTGAATAAAATAGTTCTCTCAATGATACAACATCGCATCACAAAAAGAGTAATGGAGGACATCATATAAAAAAACTTTCGAAATTGCGAAAACGCGATGATGCGAGATCACGTGCCTTACAGACTCGTCAAACATCACAGCTTTCATATGCTGCAAGCATCACTTAAGATAAAACATCTCAATCCTGCGATATGTGATAAAGCATCTCGCAAATTGCATCTCACAATCGCATAGAGAAATAAATGATTGTTAATGAAAAGGATTAGCGATATTGTGATCTACGATATTGCGAAGCAAATCGCAAAATCGCTTTATCACAGGTCAGTAGGGCTCATGGTTCAACAAAGCATTTCTCATAATCCGATACTAAGTTACTGGCATTAATGTCAACTTGGTGGTTTATTGATGGTCATTTATGAGATAATATTTAGATCTAATCGAAAGGTTGTTTCACAGAGGGTGATATATTTGATATGATTTCAGAGTTAAGAGCTTTCCCGTCACCTTATCACTTACCATTATTCTTTCCTTACTTGTAAACTTGCAGGAGCAGAAAGCAGAATAATATACACAACAATGTGCGGAACATAATGGGAAAGAAGGGAAAAGCTCTTGCTAAGAAAACAAAGATGACGCCCTTATTCATAGACACCACTTGTACCAGGGAAGCTGACATATCCACTTGGGAAGGCATGTATAGTTTGCTGGAAGAAAAAAATCCCAGAGATATGGAAGTTACAGTAACAACAGACACACACGGGTCATCTAAGGCATCACTTATTGAACTTGCGTGCTCATTTCTACACCGCATAGTAGCAAGGCCTAAGATACTTCCATATATAGACATGGTCAAGTGGGTATTGGACAATGTTGATATAACTAACAGAAAATTCAAGTCTCAGAGCCAGAAGCTCATTGGGTCTTTTACCCCACAGGATTTAAGGCTTATGTATCATCTACCAGAGCTGCAGGCAAGCTACAACAAGCAGTTTGTGGAGAAGTTCGCCAAAGAAAATGAATATTTAGCGGAATGCACCAAGAAATAGTTGGCAAAGGAAGAACAATTGAAAAAGGAAAAACATGGTATATACAGTACCGGTTCTCTCTCCTCCCCATATTGTTTTGCTGTTTCTATGCTATGTAGGCTATTTGGAAGGCCTGACATCAACAAGTTTTCACCCGAGTGGCTACCCCTATTAGATGCAACCAGTAAAGCCACTATTATTGATTGGACCCATATATTGTCTAATAATTTAGCCTCGGATATTTGGAACTACTGGTCTAAAAGAACTACCTCTCAGAAGATTTATCCTCCTTTGTTTTTAGCTGCTTATGTTATGGATGCAATTTGTTTTGTTTCTAGATTTCCTTTAATGGGTTGGAAGAGGACTATAAAAAATCCCTTGCCCATTCACGTCTATCATAAGGAATTGTGGGATTCCAAATTTATCCCATTTTTTTACAGAATTTGTGATGGAGTTATGTTGCCTCTTTACAGAATGTTGTCTAATAAGGACGCTCCAAGAATTTCCCCCGAAACAGAAGTTGATATTCTCCCTGTCAAAAGATAGTTTGGAGGAGAGTTTGTCACTTACATTAGAGTATTTGGAAGCATTGCTTCCCCTCATGTGCTACCTTTGTATGTCCCTAATAAGTCATTGGGTCATGAAATTGCCTACCAGACCTGCGGGATTGGAGGATTGAGCGAAGAATTGAAAGACAAAAAGAAGGTCGTCTGGCCGCAATTGCCTGTGGCCTATGGTGTCTTTTCACTATTTGATTTAGGTCATGCCTTCAGAGAAGTAGACAACATGCTGAGTCTACAACTTTTTAAATTTCTAGGGAGACAATTCAATCCCTTTGATGTAATTAAAATTTTTACTATGATTGTCAAAATTAAGGTATTCATCAAAGAAGATGACCTCTTTGATGACATCTTCTAGCAGAAGAACACACTGAAATACATTTTTCATATGGCTCAAGTTTAATTTGGCTCAATGGAATTCCAAGAATTCAAACTTTACAGAGATAGGAGATTAGCAAACATCCCCTTGGATAAGTTGCGTTTAGAACGCATAAGGGAGCCAACTCCCAGTATCAATTTAATTGGAAGCTCAGGTACACACAAGTCCAGGTCTAAGTGTGGAAAATAATCACTAGAATTCTCTAAACGGTCTGAGAGTGACCATAATAAAAGTGAAGGGTCAGTTAGGGATATTGCCAAATCTAAAGAGCACCTAGAACAAGAAGTTTTGTCAACACCACAGGTGAGGGTTTCCACTCCCCTCAAATCGCCACCAAAGCCAGTGAGAACTGATCTAAATAAAGAGTGGGAAACATTTAATGAATTGATTAATACCGAAGAGTAGAACATGAAGACACCTGAGAATACAGTGCAGACCACGACAGATATGGTCATTGAAACAGTCAGCAATGCTCCAGAAACGGAGCATATTCCCATAACCCCATCATGTAAAATCATGTTGAAGATAGAGGAGATTCCTCCTCTATATGTATTTTATAGTCTGCAGCATAAAGCAGTGGTAAGAAGACAAAGAAAGAAATGAAAATTAGATAGTGTGCTCTCACCTCAGGCAGAGCAGCTAGATGTCCTTTGGCGAGACCCTACCACTGACCCTACTGAAAATTTGACTAAGTTATCTTAGATCACAGGAGCCTATGCTTCTGACACCATTGATATAGCGTCCAAAGTACAACTATTACTTAAGGATAAAGAGGAAAATTTGCAACAACAGTTACAGCAGGCTAGTGCCAACTGAGAAGCAGAAGAAAAATTAGAAAAATTACAACAAGACTTTCAACACATGCAGCTAGGGTATCAGAGCAACTTGGCTGAAAAGGAACATCAATTATAGGCTATGCTAGAAATGCACAAAGATGACCCCAAAATCACAGAGTTTGTCTCAGAAGCCCTTGCCTTAAATGACCAACTCTTGCAATAGCAAAAGGCACTCTGCCAAAGAATATCGCAATGGAGCTCCCATTACGAGATGAGCGATAAAATTACTAGTCAAGTCATGGATTTGTGACTCGATTATGATTAACTAATAAGAGAATTTCTGATTATTTGGTTTGGCAGGAATCGGAAGAAGGAAAGAAAATAGGCCTGATCAAAATCAATGAAGCCCACAAAGAAATATTATTCAATAAGTGGGATGCACAGATTAAAAAGGCAGAACAAGCAATAGAAGAAGCAGCGACAGCGATAAGCATTGTCATTGATTGCGTTAATGAAAATCTGCATAGAGAAAACCTGATATCAGAAACTACTCTGGGATTCCTCCCAAAGGCACAACAACTGCAGACAAACTGGAGACAAAAATCTGAAGAAAAGGCAGAGTCCATCAAGAAATTAACCAAGCTGAATTGTGACACTTATTGGTAGTACTTGGTTAAACCTCATAGTCAATGCATGACTCTAAAATGCCTTACAAATTCTGCTGAAAAGATAGCACCAACACTTGCCAATTCTGTTTTTGTAGTACAACTAAAATCAAAGGTCGGCCAACTGACGCTCCTGAAGCCGATGCTGAAAGCTTGCAATCTCAGAGAACAGATGCATAGATAGTTAATTTCAGATATAGTTTTAGTTTTATTTTTGATTTATTTTTGCCTTAGATGAGGACGGTCATTTAAACCTCCTCCTATATTTTTGTAATAAACTATTTTTAGTCCTTAGTTAGTAGTATTTTAACCCCTCATGTATTTAGAGAGGGGTCTAGAAATTTGTCAAAAACATTTCCTCAGAACATGCACTTTTGCACCTTCAGAGGAGGTTTTGATGAATGAATGGAACGATATTCATTGATATTTGTGTTTAATGTCTGCTACTGAAATGCATTTCTGTACTCTTAGTAGATATTGAATTAGGAGAAGATAAATCTATATTGTCGAAGCTCATGAGTATGACTTGTTATCAACGATATTTTTATCTCTTAATGATTTTTGCTTATGTGTCAAGTAATATTTTATGTTTAGTTGTTTATATATGAAAGCTTGAATGTTTGAGTTACCATTTTGCACTTTTGTACGGTGGTGGATATTTTGTTTATGCTTAAATGTATAAACAACTTATTATACGATATGCTTTTCACAATTGTTTCGGCTAATTTCTTATAAGAAACAATTCACTTTTAATAAATTCTTTTCTTGTAGAAATTGAATGATCTTTATTACTAATTACTATTAGAAATTATTTTAAATCGCATAATTGAAAATATAAATCTCGGGTTAGTTTAGAATTATATATTTCCATTCAGTAGAGTAAAATTGCATGTTTTAGATTAGATTTAGATTAAAAGCATTCTAGTTAGAAATATTTTAGCAAGGGAAACATCAATTCTGATCATCATCACAAACAAATTAGGAAACTGGTCCCATTATCCCTAATCAGACTCACCATCCCAAATGGAAAAGGAGCTGCTTTCAAGTTCTGGACCAGATGGGTATTGCCCTTGTTGTAGACTCAATTTTTAGGGCTTCAACATATTTGGCACTAGAAGGAGGCCTTAACTGTGAATGGCTAGTAACTATAAATCTAAATACCATTCTGAGAGTAAATCGCCCTCAAAATCTCCCCCGACTTCTCCATCGCATTTCGAATCTTTGAATCCTAAGTGAGAAGTTAAGAAAACAACAACCACTACCACAAACCATGAACATTTCAGATAGATCTACTATCGAACCTCCTGAAGTTGAGTCTTTGATCTGTAAACTTCAAGGATTTTCCATATCACCGCAAAAGTCTAGAATATCTGAAGGTAGTGTGACTTTGCAATACAATCCTTCTCATCCTCTTACCAAATTACAGAGTGAAAAATTTGGTATTGAACCAATTGAATTACCTCTACCTAAAAAGAAAAGAGGAAGGAAGTCACCCTAAGGGTCTGATAGTGAGACTCTTTCATCATCAACATCCATTCCAACCTCTCCATTGCAAATTCAACCATCCACCCCTCCACTTCAAATTGTTATCCATTAGAGTACTGGAGCTTTAACATCCTCATCCCTACCACAAGGAACTCAGTGTGCACTCTCCTCTGTTAGTAGTTTAACGATGGCTCAAAACCCTGTGCCCTTGAGTCAATTACTGACCCATCTTGAAAAATGGTTGCAAATTCAATCCTAAGGCAGGCATGCTAGTAGAAGAACACATAAAAAACTTTATGCTATCAATAAATTTAAATGGAATTACAAATGAGGACGTTGTTGTTAGACTTTTTCCTTATACTTTACAAGTAGCAATCAGATCCTAGTATTTTTCATTACCATCAGGGTCCATTACTAGTTGGGACATTTTCCAAGAGAAATTCTTGACTAAGTTCGACGATGATAGATCTACAACAACATTGATCAATGATCTACCGAATCTTAATACTGAATCAAGAGAACCTATCAAAGATTTTAACTCACGTTTCAACAAGATTTTGAATAAAATTATGACCGCTTCCAAACCTAGCGAAGAAGTTCGAAGTGAATGGTACATATCTACTTTAACATCAAACATAGCGATCATTGTTGATAGGGACGCCAAGACAACATTGGCTGAAAACATGAAGGAAGTGATAGCGGTAGAAAAACGTATCTTAGCTTTAGAAAAGAAAAATGTCATTGATGAAAGGAAATCTAAGAATGTTACTTTTAAAGATGATCCTAAGAAAAAACAATTAAAGGACCCATTTGATTTAGAAGGATTACAGAAAGTTCTAAAAACCATGTCTAACAAAATGGTTTTTAGAAATTTTGAATAATATGACACTTATTCACAGAGATTATCTTGATTATACACTATTTGCGGAATGCATGCATAATACATAACATCCTCTACGTTGATCATCAATTTTGCGGAATTAAGAAACAATCGCATGCACACATTGAAGCATCAATCGCACATATGAACATAGTATATCACGGGGAAATAATAAATCTGAAAACTCCCAACTATCTATATATTATATTGATTTAGAACATGTAACAATATATAGTACAATACTCCTCACATGTACTTAGTACTATCTCCACCTGTTACACACAAACTAGGTCAGATCTGAATCAAGTCACTAGCTCAAATCTCCTCCGCTATTTGCCTGCCTCCACTGTGCAATACCTGTTGAGAATAGAATGAAGAATCAGCTCCAAATTCGTATTCCCTTTTCTTATACCACGTAATCCTCATTGGCAATACTCAATCCACTGATCGTGCAAATCTCATGCACAACTATAGTCACAACTGACAGCTGTTTTGCCCTTTCACTCACTTCTAACACTTGTCTCCACTGAACTGTCCATGCACTGAGGTAACTGATGTATTCTTTAGTTGATTTATGAGTCAATAATTAGTGAATTAATTAATAATTAATTCACACCAATTGTCATTAGTCTATTTGTCAGTTAGACTAAATACAACTAGTTCAACTAAGTCAAACTGAACACAACTCCATCAACTCCTCAATCAACTCCACCAAACTCAATCACTTGAGTTCTAACTGAAGTCCTTCATGCAATAGCTCAACTAACCCATAAGAAAAGCGTATTTCCCTTCTGGTAGTTGCATGTGCCACATCTGTAGCTCGAACTGAAGTGCTCCAAGAGGATAAGATAATGTTTATAGTCCAAATATTATTAAGAGCTAATAATATTCGACTGTTCTATTTTTAGACTGGCAGTCTAAAAATAGACGCCACCCGTATGTCTAAAAATTAGAGGTCCATACTATTTTTACCAACATGACCAATCATCCATAAATAACATCCTGCAACTCATAGACCATGATCCATATGTCTAAAAATAGACTTTGCGCCAAAAATAGCCTGCGGGACCACTTAGTGAAGGTGACTTCTTTTCACTAAGCTCCATCATCTTGTTGCATTTTCAACATGGTTGAAATTAAAAGACAAGTAGCAGAGACTTCTTCTAAGAAACCCTACAAGCCTTATAGAAACAATCCTTCAACTAATTCAAATCCTCTCAATGCTATAACAAATGCAAAATTTGAAGGAGAAGAAGAGGAAGTTTCTAATGAAGAGCCTACTGAAGAAGATGAAGTTGTAGAGTTACAAGGAATGTGGGACTTCATTCTTCCAAACAAAGAGGATCAAGAGGCATCACCAGTTAGTACCAGAAGTAGAAAACAACTTGATCCTCCACAACCTAGTTCTAAACAGAAAAGCGCAAGCTCGACATCTAAGGATAAAGTTGCAAGTAAAAAATCATCACCAAAAGCGACTCAAACAAGCCCAATCCAATCCGATTCATCAACTCCATCTAAAACACTGATGTTTTCT
Source organism: Pinus taeda (assembly GCA_000404065.3). Classification (NCBI taxonomy): domain Eukaryota; kingdom Viridiplantae; phylum Streptophyta; class Pinopsida; order Pinales; family Pinaceae; genus Pinus; species Pinus taeda. The sequence goes on from APFE030982331.1 coordinate 35,655, forward strand.
GATGAGATGGAGTATAATATTGTTGAAGATATGAAGAAGACTAGGGCTAACATTACTTTTCATGAACTGAGAAAATTAAAACATCAACAGAAACTACTTTTGAAAGAGTTACATGCAATACTCATTGCACCTCTTCCTGCCGCTGTAATCTCACAAGCTTCTCATGAGATGGGTAGAAATCCAACTAATATGGAAAATAAAGTTGACCCAAATGATATCGCTTTAATTGAATGTAGGTCAAAATCCCATACTCCCCCATTCCTTCTTACTTACGAAATTTTTAATAAATACTTGCATAATTGTTTGGTAGATTCAGGAGCTTCATCTAATATTTTGCCTAAAACAATTTGTGCAAAGTTAAATGTCCGACCTTAAAAATCTGCAGTACACCTATTTCAGCTAGACCGATCACAGGTTGAAGTAATTGGTGAACTAAATCAAGTTACCATAAGTTTGTCATCTAATCCAAAGGTATGTCAAGTCATTGATATTTTGGTTGTAGACATTCCTGAATTTTATGGTTTAATTCTTGGTAGGGATTGGTCTAAAAAGCTTCATGGATATTTTGCGACTGATTGGTCACACATGTGGCTCCCTTACAATGGTAAACCAAATCAGATAAAGGTTGAGCGAGAAAGACACCAAAAATACATAGTGATGGAATTGGAAGGAGAGAATGAACCTATAACATACAACAACAATATAATTGGCAACTATTCTGTTGACTCTTTCTTATGAAATTTTAATGCTCATAATTCACCTTATTTAGAACATTTTGTTTTGTCTCAAGTAGAAATTTTTTCTCAAACGGATAGTTCTAAATGCGTTAATTTTGTAGATAGTCCTGTAAATAACTCTTTGTTTTGGAAATTATTTTTTGAAGGATCTAAGTCGAATGATGGAGTAGGAGAAGAATGTGTATTAGTTAGTCTAGAAGGGAATAAAACTATGCTAACATGTGGACTTGAGTTTGATTGCACAAACAACACTGTAGAATACGAAGCTCTAGTGCAAGGGTTGTATAAGGCAATCAGACTAGACATCAAGTATCTACAAGTCTTTGGAGACTTTGAAATCATTATTAAATAGGTACAAAATACTATACATTGTCTATCAAGTCATTTAAAGCATTATCAATATTTAGTGCAAGATCTGACTGAACATTTTATAGCATTCAATATTTCGCCCATTCCTAGACTCCAAAATGCTAGTGCTGATCTCTTGGCCAATGTAGCTTCCAAGCTCATTCCCTTAGAAGACTATAGCCCAGACAGATTCTCAATCGAATTGATCTTTAGGCCCTCCATCCCTGATAATGTTACCAACTGGAGAATTTTTAACGATGATCATGATATTGTAAGTTTCCTGACATCAGAAGGACCTTACACTAATCACATAATTGATGAGGACCAACATGACAAGCAGTTACAACAAGAGAGCACTAATAATGCCATACCAAAATCTATAGTCAAGTTGGAAGACCTATATGATTTGAAAGACTGATTTAAAAGGTCTACCAATTCAAAACTTCAGAGTTCAACTCTGAACTATGAATTAGTGAACCTAAGAACGGATAGCAAGCCACATAATATCAACCTAGGTCTTGGCCTAGCCCCAGAAGAAAAATTAGCCTTTGTTTGGCTCCTAAAATAGTATAAAAGTGTCTTTGCCTGGAATTACGATGACCTTAAGACTTACGACACTTCAATCATTCAGCAGACTATCCCAATGATAGCTGACGAAAAACCTATTCAACAAAAGTTGAGGAAGATCCATCTTAATCTAGAAAGCCAGATTAAATTTGAGCTCAATAAATTGTTGAAAGCCAAAATCATTTTTCCTGTTCGAAATTATAGATGGGTTTCCAATTTGGTTCTAGTCATAAATAAAAATGGAGACATTCAAATTTGTATTGACTTTCGAAATCTGAACAAAGCCTGCCAAAAGGATAATTTCCCCTACCCCTTATGGAACAAATATTGCAGGTAGTGGCCTGATCAAAATTAATGTCCTTTTTAGATGGTTTCTTCGGTTATAACCAAGTTTTGGTCCATCCTGATGATTAGCTAAAAACCACATTCAGAACCAAATGGGGTACTTATGTATATCAAAAGATGCCTTTTGAGCTGATTAACGCTGGCGCCACAATTCAAATAGCCATCGATATCGCATTTAAGGGATTAGTAAACAAATCAGTGGTTATTTACTTGGATGAAATAACAATATACTCTAAAAAACGCAGTACTCACCTTAGAGACTTAAAGCAGATCTTTCAACGTTGTCAAAGTTATGGGATTTCACTTAATCCAAAAAAGTCATTTTTTGCATTAAGTGAAGGAAAACTTCTTGGATTTATAGTGTCGAAATCCAGAATCCATATTGATCTAGATAGAATTAAGGAAATTTCTGAAATATCCTTACCACATAATAAGAAAGCAATGCAATCCTTCCTTGGCCAAATTAATTTTGTTAAAAGATTTGTTCTAGACTTCTCAAGGATTGTGTCACCATTACAAGCAATGATTAAAAATAATTCACTTTTTAAATGTGGCCAAGCAGAGTATGAAGCATTCAATCTGATTAAGCAAGCGATTGTTAATGCCCCATCCCTAGCAACTCTGAATTTTTCCGATCCTTTCATTTTGTATACATTTTCCTCTGAGAAGTCATATGTTGTGATACTCATGCAAGCCAATCAACACAAGGCAGAAGCCCCAATTGCCTTCTTTATTCCAATTTGCAAGGGGCTGAATTAAATTATTCTGACGTTGAGAAATGAGCTTATGCTATTTTCAAAGCAATCAAATATTTTAGACATTTTCTTCTTAAGACCCATACAATGATAGTAGTGCCATTTCCAGCAGTAAGAAATCTCTTAGTGCAGAAAGACGTGGGTGAAAAGAGAGCAAATTGGGTCACTACCCTACAAGAATATGACGTTGAGATCAAGCCAACAAATATTGTAAAAGGTCAAGGCTTTTGCAAGATGTTGGCTGGAGCATCGCTTATTTCTGAAATACCATCTCTTGATCAAGAAGTACAAATGTATGAGGTAAGCCTAAATGATATTGAATCGAGATATGTTGATATCATGTTTTATCTAAAAAATGGATATGCTCCTTCAAATTTGAATTATACAAAGAAAAGAGCCCTAATATTAAAAGCCAACCAGTATCAACTCGTAAACGATGTGCTTTTTAGGGTAAATTATGATTCTGTTCTTCTTCGATGCCTTGAAAAATATGAAGCTGAAAAGGTGTTGTAGGAACTCCATGATGGACCAGCAGGTGGACATTATGCGAGAGATGCTACAACAGATAAAATTTTGGGTGCAGGATACTATTGGCCTACACTATTTAAAGATGCACATAGTTATGTAAGGAAATGTCAAGTTTGTCAAATTACTGTTGGAAGACAGAAGAAACCATTGCCATTGCAACCATTCAATATCGATCAACCATTTGATCAATGGAGATTGGATATAATAGGAGAGATTGTCCCTGACTTTTCTAAACAACATAGGTACATCCTTACAGCTATAGATTATTTTACTAAATTGGTAGAAGCAGTTCCTCTCAAGACGGACAATGCTAAACATATCATTGATTTCATAGATCAATTCGTCATTACCAGGTTTGGTTTACCCTCTGCTTTAATATTTGACAATGCATCATATTTTTCTGGCAATGTTATGACTGAGTTTGCACTTAAAAGAGGTTTTAAGCTTAAATATTCTGCCAATTATTACCAAAAATGGAACAGGTTGGCCGAATCAACAAATAAAAACTTAATCATAATCATTAAGCAAACTATCAATCAGAATCATAAAAATTGGCACAAATCTTTGATATATGCTCTTTGGGCAGACTGAATAACTCAAAAGGCTTCCATTGGCACTTCTCCCTTTAATTTATTTTATGGGAAAGAAGTAGTTCTCCCAACTCATTTAACAATCCCTTCTTTAGCCTTAGTTCAATCTATTGACGAAACACCATCTTCATCCTTACAACTAAGACAATAGCAGATTCTAAAGCTAGAAAAGTAACGAGAATAGGCTAAAATTACACATGCTCATCATTAAGCATTAGTCAAGGCTTCCTTTGATTCAAACATGGTATTTAGGAAGGATTTTCAAATTGGAGATTTAGTATTGAAATGGGATAAGGCTCACGAAGAAAAAGGAAAACATTCTAAATTCCAATGAATGTGGCTTAGACCATTCCAAATTGTTGAAATTATAGGTCCATCGACTTTCATGTTGCAAGATTTAGCAGGGAAAAGGGAATCTTTACCTGTTAATGGGCAGGTCCTTAAAAAATACTTTCCATAGAAGATGACCTCTTCTATTTTTTGTTTATAGCTTTATTTCGATAATAAAACAGGTTGTGAATGGTTACATTTGGATTTCACAAAAAAGCTAGGTGTTTCTTTTAAATTTTATTTTTTCGCTTGTATAAATAGTACTGATTTGGAAACTTAATCATTATTATTGAAAAATATAGTCAGATTCTACAAGGTTGAAAATTTTACTAGTTTTAGCCTTGCGAATTTTGATAAAAACAACCCTTAGTGGGAATTTGTTTTATATCAATCATGAAAAGCGTCAATAAACAAAATGAAGTTTCTTTGTAGAAAAGTTGTCTTAAAAAAACTCTATAATTGTCGTCCAGAGCTATTCTTAAGGAACCAATGATTTCCTCCCCACCTAGGAAATTACGAGTTTCAAAGAGTAATCCAATGATACACTATAGACTTAAAGAATAAGAGGTTTCACCACGAGCCGACTTATCTTGATCATAGAGATTATAACTTGCTGACATTGCCAAAACTGCATACCAAAATAGGGCAATGACTCAAGATTGTTGAAATCAAAAGACAAGGGGTCTCATCACGAGCCAACTTGCTGAACAAAGTTATAAATCAAGTGAATGGCACTGTCAAAATTTGGCTACCAAACAAAGACATTTTTCTTTAAGAATTAAAAGAAAACAAAAGCAATAAGTGTGGATATGGATTTATCTTTGAAAATTGTATATTTCTCGAAGTAGGATACAAGATCATTGCTGGGTAACAGGTAACCCTGTCGAGGCTATGAACGCCTGTTGGCAGTAGAGGCTCTACCTATGAAAAATGAACATAGTTAAAATTGATCTATAGAGATGTATTTGTTTTTATCTTTATGAACCAAGTAGTGGCTCATGTAAATACAATGACTAGCTTTGGGAAACAAAAAATCAGAATTAGTATGGAAGAAACAAACTACCATTAATGGCTAAGAGCATGATGTACTTTATATTTCTATAATAAAGTTTGATTTTCTAGAAAATTTTTCTATTTTGGAAGTTTAGAAAATTCAAAAGATAATCAGAGATAACTAGTTCTTTCTAGTGATTCGCCAATTGTTGTGGCCAACAACAACCCAACTTTTTATTTAGTATCAGTAATAAAATTAAATAAATGGGTACCCTTGTAAAAAAGAAAAACTAGCACTTATAATTCCACTTGAATAAAACACACTATCATAAACTTAGAAAAAACATTTGCAAAACCCGAAAACTTAAGTTTTATGATAAGTTTCGAATAAAATCGTTCTCTCAACGATACAACATCACATTAAAAAAAGAGTAATGGAGGACATCATATAAAGAAATTTTCGAAATTGCGAAAACACGATGATGTGAGATCACACGCCTTACAGACTCATCACACATTACAGCTTTCATATGCCGCCAGCATCACATAAGATAAAACATCCCAATCCCGTGATATGTGATAAAACATCTCGCAAATCGTATCTCGCAATCACATAGAGAAATAAATGATTGTTAACAAAAAGGATTAGCGATATTGCGAAGAAAATTGCAAAATCGCTTTATCATAGATTAGCAGGGCTCATGGTTCAATAAAGTATTTCTCGTAATCTGATACCGAGTTATGGGCATTAATGTTAACTTAGTGATCATTTATGAGATAAGATTTATATCTGATCGAAAGATTGTTTCATGTAGGGTGATATATCTTATATGATTTCAAAGTTAAGAGATTTTCTGTCACATTATCACTTACCATTATTCTTTCCTTACTTGTAAACTTGCAGGAGTGGCAAGCAGAATAATATACATAGCAGTGTGCAAAACGTAATGGGAAAGAAGGGAAAAGATCCGGTTGCTGAGAAAACAGAGATGACGCCCTTATTCACAAACACCACCTATACTAGAGAAGCCAACATATCGACTTGGGAAGGCATGTATAGTCTGCTGGAAGAAGAAAACTCCAGAGTTATGGAAGTTACAGTAACAACAGATGCATGCGGGTCATCTGAGGCATCACTTACTGAACTTGCATGCTCATTTCTACACCGCATAGCAACAAGGCCTAAGATACTTCCATATACAGACATGGTCAAGTGGGTATTAGACAGTGCTAATATAATTGACAGACAATTCAAGTCTTGGAGCTAGGAGCTCATTGGGTCATTTACCTGATAGGATTTAAGGCTTATGTATCATCTACCAGAGCTATAGGCAAGTTACAATATGTAGCTCGTGGAGAAGTTCGCCAAAGAAAACGAAGATTTTGTGGAATGCACCAAGAATTAGTTAGCAAAGGAAGAACCATTGAAAAAGGACAAACATGGTATGTACAATACTGGTTCCCTCTCCTCCCCATATTTTTTTGCTGTTGCTATGCTATGTAGGCTATTTGGAAGGCTTGACATCAACAAGTTTTCACCCGAGTGGCTACCCCTATAGATGCAACCACTAACGCCACTATTATGGATTGGGCCCAGATACTTTTTGATAATTTAACCACGGCTATTTGGAACTACTAGTCTAAAAAAACTACCTCTCAGAGGATTTATCCTCCTTTCTTTTTAGTTGCTTATGTTATGGATGTAATCTGTTTTGTTTCTAGATTTCCTTTAATGAGTTGGAAGTGGACTATACAAAATCCCTTGCCCATTCACGTCTATCATAAGGAATTGTGGGATTCCGAATTTATCCCGTATTTTTACAGAATTTGTCATGGAGTTATGTTGCCTCTTTACAGAATGTTGTATAATAAGGATGCCCCAAGATTTCCCCTGAAGCGGAAGTTGATATTATCCCTGTCGAAAGATGTTTTGGAGAAGATTTTTTCACTTACATCAGAGTATTTGGAAGCATTGCTTCCCCTCATGTGCTACCTTTGTATGTCCTTGATAAGTTATTGGCCCATGAAATTTCCTACTAGACCTGCGGGATTGGAGGAATGAGCAAAGAATTGAAAGACCAAAAGAAGGTCGTCTCCCTGCAATTCCCTGTGGCCTGTTGGGCCTTTTCACTATTTGATTTAGGTCATGCCTTCAGAGAAGTAGACATCATGCTGAGTCTATGACTATTTAAATTTCCAGGGAGATAATTCGATCCCTTTGATGTAATTAAGAATTTTACTACGGCTGTCAAAATTAAGGTATTCACCAAAGAAGATGACCTCTTTGATGACATCTTCTAGCAAAAGAACACGCTGAAAGACATTTTGCATATGGCTCAAATTCAATCTGGCCCAGCGGAATTCCAAGAATTCAAACTTTACAGAGATAGGAGATTAGCAAACATCCCCTAGGATAAGTTGCACTTAGAACCCATAAGGGAGCTAACTCCCAATATCAGTTTAAGTGGAAGCTTAGGCACAGACAAGTCCAGGTCTAAGTCTGGGAAAGAATCACTAGAACGCTCTAAACGGTCTAAGAGTGACCATAATAAAAGTGAAGGGTCAGTCATGGATACTCCCCAATCTAAAGAGAACCCAGAGCAACAACTTTTGTCAACACCACAGGTGAAGGTTCCCGCTACCCTCAACCCGCCACCAAAGCCAGTGAGAACTGAGCTAGATAAAGAGTGGGAAACATTTAATGAATTGATCAATACCGAAGAGCATAACATGAAGACACCTAAAAATACAGTGCAAACCATGCAATATATGGTCATTGAAACAATCAACAGTGCTCTAGAAATAGAGCATATTCCCATAATCCCATCATCTGAAATCATGCTGAAGATAGAGGAGATTCCTCCTCTAGATGTATTTTATAGTCTGCAGCATAAAGCAGTGGTAAGAAGACAAAGAAAGAAATGAAAATTAGACAACGTGCTCTGACCTAAGGTAGACTAGATATATGTCCTTTGGCGAGACCCTACCACTGACCCTACTAAAAATTTGACTAAGTTATCTCAGATGGTAGAAGCCTATGTTTCTGCCACCATTGATAAAGCGTCCAAAGTACAACTATTACTTAAGGATAAAGAGGAACAAATACTAGTTTTGCAACAACAGTTACAGCAGGCCAGTGCCAACTGAGAAGCAGAAGAAAAATTAGAAAAATTACAACAAGACTTTCAACAGATGCAACTAGGGTATCAGAGAAACTTGGCCAAAAAGGAACATCAATTACAGGCTATGCTAGAAATTCACAAAGATGACACCAAAATCACAGAGTTTGTCTCAGAAGCCCTTGCCTTGAACGACCCACTCTTGCAACAACAAGAGGCACTCTACCAAAGAATATCGGAATGGAGCTCCCATTGTGAGATGAGTGATAAAATTACAAGTCAAGTCATGGATTTGCGACTCGATTATGATTTAATTGATAAGAGACTTTTGATTATTTGGTTTGGCAGAAATCGGAAGAAGGAAAGAAAACAAACCTGCTCAAAATCAATGAAGCCCACAAAGAAATGTTATTCAATAAGTGGGATGCATAGATTAAAAAGGTAGAACAGGTAGCGAAAGAAGCAACGACAACAGCAAGCAATGTCATTGACTATGTCAACGAAAATTTGCATAGAGAAAACCTGATATCAGAAACCGCTCCAGGATTCCTCCCAAAGGCACAACAACTGTAGACAATATGGAGATAGAAAGCTGAAGAAAAGGCAGAGTCCACCACTGACTGGCAGTACTTGGTTAAACCACATAGTCAATGCATAACTCTAAAATGCCTTACAAATTCTGCTCAAATGATAATGCCAACACTTGCTGATTCTATTTTCGCAGGACAACTAAAATCGGAGGTTAGCTAACCGACGCTCCTGAAGCTGATGCTGAAAGCTTGCGATCTCAGAGAACAGATGCATAGATAGTTAATTTCTGATACTATTTTAGTTTTATTTTTTATTTATTTTTGCCTTAGATGAGGATGGTTATTTAAACCTCCTATATTTTTGTAATAAAATATTTTTAGTCCTTAGTTAGTAGTATTTTAACCCCTCATGCATTTAGAGAGGGATCCAATTTTTTTTCAAAAACATTTCCTTAGAACATGCACTTCTGCACCCTCGGAGGAGGTTTTGATGAATGAATGGAATGAGATTTATTGATATCTATGTTTAATGTTTGCTACTAAAATTCATTTCTATACTCTTAGTATATATTGAATTAGGAAAAGATAAATCTATATTGCTGAAGCTCATGAGTAGGACTTGTTATCAATGGTACTTTTATCTCTTAATGATTTTTTCTTATGTGTCAAGTAATATTTTATGTTCAATTGTTTATATATGAAATCTTGAATGTTTGAGTTATCATTTGGCACTTTTGTATGATGGTGGCTATTTTGTTTATGCTTAAATGTGTAAATAACTTATTATGTGATATGCTTCTCATAATTGCTTCGACTAATTTCTTCTATGAAACAATTCACTTTTAATAAATTCTTTTCTTGTAGCAATTGAATGATGTTTATTATCAATTGTTGTTAGAAATTATTTTAGATCACATAATTGAAAAGATAAATCCTGGGTTAGTTTAGAATTAGATATCTTTGTTCACTAGAGTAAAATTGCATGTTTTAGATTAGATTTAGATTAAAAGAATTCTAGTTAGAAATCTTTTAGAAAGGGAAACATCAATTCTGATCATCATCACAAACAAATTGGGAAACTGGTCCCATTATCCCCAATCGGACCCACCATCCCAAATGGAAAAGGAGCTGCTTTTAAGGTCCAGACTGGGTGGGTATCCCCCTTGTTATAAACCCGATTTTCAGGGCTTCAACAAGACCTAAAAAACTCATAACCTCATAATTTGTTAATAATGAAATTCTTTAAAAGTGTTGAGGTTGCGAGTGGGGAATTACAAAGGAGATTCATTACAAAACCAAAGAACCAGGGACCCTTTCCCTCTCCTCTGACAGGACACATGGCAGCCATTGATTGGTCCTAAGGAGTTGATGGTGGTAGATGACATCATCATGATGTGGTAGTGCGGAGGACATATGGTAGTAAGATTCGACATTTTGGGTGACCTAATGGGGAAAATATTGGTGGCACATGTCACCACTAAGGAGGCGCCACGTGGAGATGATGAAAACAACATGATGTCGTTTCAGAGGTCGCAATATTAGAGGAAGGAGATTTCATAACTTCGTTCTAATTGAAATTAAAAAAAATTACAATACGAAGAGCTTTCGATGTGGATTGACGTTTGGTCATGGAGACCCAAAGAACTAAGGGAAAAAAGTAGGGCTAACACCTAAGTGTTGTGGAGAATATTAGAGGACGAGGATTTCATAACTCCACCATAATTTCATTTTAAAAAAGTTACAATAATAGGGAGATCCAATGTGTTGGTGCTTGGTTGAGGAAGCTAAAAGAACCAAGGGTAGAGAGAAAATACACAAGGAGATAGGCCCCCAATAGGAGCATGAAGGCCTTAGCACCTAAGTGTTATGCCGACAGTCATAAGCAGTGGTCATATGGAAAAAATGTGATAAGGAGCTAAGAAAAACGGGTCAAAGGCATCTGAATCTCATAATATCGTAATGTCACTATAATATAAAGTTACAAGATGTTGTGGCTCTGAAATTTCACTATGGTGTAATGTTATGATATTTTTAGCTCCGATATTGTAGTACAAAGGAGTATGGAGGACCTATGAGTTGGTAGATGGAGAGTAAATGAGTGTAGAGGAGTTGGTCACTGGAATAAATAACGACTGTAAAATATCGTTGGGTCAAGGCAGAAAGGACCATGATTATCAGAGAAGAGTGTTGGTTCTGTCTCAAGATGAAATTAGCTTGGTATGATCTCTCATGCACGCCTCATTAAATTAAATGAATAATAGAGAAGCCATGTCAAATTTCCTATCAAGCTCTGTGACCCATGAATAAGCATGGATAACTGCTTGTCGAAGTGTGTAGTTTGATTGAGAATTAATTCTTAATATGGAGAAATTCTTAGATACCCATTCTCAATGGTTAATGAGGCAATAGTGGCCTAGTCATACGCAAAAAAATATTTGAAATAAATACACACTCTTGGGCAATGTGGATGATAATAGAGGCAACATCAACCAATGTGCAACAGAGGAATAAAACCTAGGATTGTAGTCGAGCAATGTGGGGGGAATTTAACATTGTTGAGACAGATGAGTGGAGAGCTCTATGTGTGAGTGCACTACTGTGCATAAGGCTGAGTGAGCCAGTTCTATAGAGAAGACGCTGAGAGTGCCTATGCAGAGGAAAGACACCCTGAGAGAGCTATTGTTGTTGAGTGAAAATCCAAAAGTGCGTGTATGGAGGAAGAAGGCCAAGTGATCCTTTGCTATGGTGTGAGAGGCTGACAGAGCTTATGGAATATAAGGAGTCAAGTGTTGAAGGTATGTTGTGGAGAGAAGAGGGCAAAGAACAGTAGAGTGCGGCATCGGCTGTGTGATGAGCGACTATTTTTGAGAAGAATAGTAGACTGTTTCAGAGTGAGCTGCGTGAAAAGAGTGTTTGTTGTTGAGTGAAAATCCAAAAGTGCGTGTATGGAGGAAGAAAACCAAGTGATCCTCTGCTATGGTGTGGGAGGCTGAAAGAGCTTATGGAATATAAGGAGTCAAGTGTTGAAGGTATGTTGTGGAGAGAAGAGGGCAAAGAATAGTAGAGTGCGGCATGGGCTGTGTGATGAGTGACTGTTTTTGAGAAGAATAGTAGACTATTTCAGAGTGAGTAGAGTGAAAAGAGTGTTGCGTGGGCCAAGGGCTGAAGAGAACAAAGATTATATTAGGCAAGGTGGCTACCATCTACAAAGAACATTGGTTTTCTTATCGAGTGTGGGTTGGTGCTTGAATACAGGAAGTTGGTGCTTCCATCTCTAGTGGGTCTCTAAAGAAGGCTTAGGGGTTAGTGCCACCGACAAGTTGGTTCTTGCATAAATCCAAGGAAGTGCAAGTTGGTGATTGAAACAAATCCATGAAGTTGGTTCTTCTAGTAAGCTGATAAGGTGTCTACAAAAGGAGGGTGTTGGTGCTTCCTACTAGTGGGTGCTAACAAAAAATCAAAGGGAGTTGGTGCTTTCTGTGAGTGGTGGCTCACAAACAAATTGAAGTAATGGAGTAGGTGCTCTTATTTTACATCTAGAACAACAACAAGCTTTATTGGTTTTTTCCCGAAAGGTTTTCCACGTAAAAACTCTATGTCATATATGTGATGCTCATGATTTGAATGCTTGTGTTGATTCATATCGTTGTTATTATGGTTTGTTAATGGTTGCTCTCATTTAGTGGATGAAAAGTGAATGAGTGAAAAATAAATTGGCATAAAAATTTAGAATTAGCCTTAATACTGATTCACCCCCCTCTCAGTATTAACACTGTTTCCAACACATTCCTCTTTTTTCTGCACATTTAATTTCAAGAGATAATTTTTTTTTTTCAGTTTTGCACCAACCAAAATTTAATGGTTGTCCTATGTTTCAGGTTTTTCCCTTGCACAAGAAACCATGTTGTCCTAGACAAATGACTACCTTCCCATTTCTGGAATAAATGTCCCCAGACTCAGTCCCCATTTTTGTTTCAATTTTTCTACAATAGTTACAATGCGTTTACGATGTCATTTGCATCGGAACTTTAGGTGGGGATATCATAGTCCCCTCCCCTTGAGGGAGCATCATCCTCTGTGTTCAATTCTCCATGTACAACCATATAATCAAAATTAAACACATATTGTTTTGTGGAGCTTTATACAAATAACTATATAAAATATTTAAAATTAAACATACTTGTTTTAACCATCAAACAAGAAAGGATAATTAACTTTCATTTCCTAAACCATTTCCCATGTGGCCTCCTTTGGCCCAAAGTGCTTCCGCTACTCATTGACTTGCTCTATAGCTCGGTTTCAGAGCATAAGACTCCTCCGGTCTAGAAGGAACATTGGATTTGATTGGAACAATCCATTTTGTTACACCTATAGAACAGACCAATCAATCACATGATTAAAATCTTGTATATACTTTTTAAGTAAAGAAACATGAAAACATCGTCAAATCTAACTGAGGGTGGTAAGGTTAGTCTATACATTATTGGTGCTATCATTTAAAGTATTTCAAATGGCCCACACTCTTGTGGTGCCAACATGGCACATGTCCCCATCCTTAGGGAAGTCCTTTTGGGCTTAAACCTTATATAAACATGTTCCCCGACTTGGACCTCCTTGTGAATACTATGCTTTTCTACATAGTGCTTTTGTCTATCCCATGCAACCTTCATATTGTTCCTTATGATCTAAACTTGTTGTTCCATATCCTTAAGAATATCAGGTCCTATGTGAACTCTGTTAACTGGATCACTCTAGCTAATAGGAGTATTGCATTTCCTACCATACAATGCTTCAAAGGGGCTCATCCTTATGGATTCTTAGTGTCCATTGTTGTACGCAAATTCCAAAAATGGAAGATACTCTTTGCATTTCATTGGATGATGCATCACATACATCCTTAACATGTCCTCAAGGATCCAATTGGTCCTCTCTGTTTTCTCGTATGTCTGTGGATGATAGGTGATGTTGAATGCTAATTCTATCCCCAAGCCTATCAACAGTTCCTTCAAAAACTTGGTGTTAAATTTTTTGATTGTTTAATGTTGTATCAATTACTTTAGCCCAATTTAACTTTTCATTAACAATGCATCCAATTTGTTAGCAATATAATGAATCATAAACATAACTGAATAAAGAAAAATATATGCAATGATAGAGAAGACAACAACATAACCATAAGAGACAACATATTGGTCCAAGACCAGGGAAAAACCCCATTAAGAGGAAACCCTTTCAAATATTCTTCTATAGTAGATTGTCATAAAAATATTTTAGCAGATAGTATAATGAGCCCAATACATATAATTTGCAGCAGATAACAATAAATCAGATCTACAGATCTACAAATTTGTTATAATAGCAAAGAAACCCAGATCTACCATATCACTGAAGCTAGTTGATGTCAAGATGTCAAAACCTAGATCTAAATTGGGTCGCCCTCATCAACACCGTATATGAGTGACTGAAACTTATGGTTCACCCTCACGAATATAGTGTGCGAGTGACTGTATTGCAGAGTCACACCCAAGAGGTCTCTATGTGTGTGACTCTGGCACCTAACTACAAAGACCCAAAGTATCTCCCTTATCGAGTTGTGTGAGAGACTAGAGAGCCAAAATCACACCCTTGGCTAAGCTTTGTGAGTGACTGTGACAACAAGGTCAGTCCTAGGTCTACCTAATGTGAGCAAATGGGGACTGACTCTTTCTGATCTTCCTCTAAACCTAGAGTCGTTCTCACTAAACTATCTCCGAGTGACCAAAGATCTAAATTCGCTCTCTTACCTACTCTATGCCTACAACTAAGGATGCAAATTTTTTGTTCTATGTTAGTGACTGAGATACAAAAAACCTAACCTAGAGTGAACCTTTCGCTTATAATTTCAAACCCTGTGCGAACTCCTTCTAACATACCTGTGCGAGCAGAGAAAAAATAGAAGAATATAAATATGATGATAATATGTTTAAATGAACTTGAGGTCGCTTCCTTTTATAGGTTTTCTTGAGGGTTAAATCGGGGTTAAGATTGAACCAAGAAGTTACTCATGTGGTTAGGGCCGACCCATTCCATAATAAATGCATGGATAAAATAATTCAAAACTTAATTTCTGTTTAACTGAATTAGGTGATCTTTAGGTCATTTTTGGTCCTCTCAAAAAGAGGAATTTAATGCACATATTATCTTGATCATATGAGTTGTCCAATATGGAATTTGACCCTAGTTGCAAAAATAAACACTCCCTCTCATCTAGGAAGAATTCCACCTTTCAATATTTGTTAGTTGATCAACTTGTCAAGACTATTTGTGCTTAACTATATCTGCTAAAATTTTCTCTGATCAGGAAGAAGAATAGTGGAGAAATAGATTCCACCCTTGTATAGCAATATGATAAGTCATCATACAAGGGATTAAACCCTCAACCCTGGAATCTCATCGAGGAACATTACCCTCAACCCAACATTTCAATGGGGAGCTTTACCCTCAACATGGAATCCTATTGCCTACCAATATTCCTAGCAATGACTCTTAGAAGTCATGTGGTAGAACACCAACATCATAATAATCTTGGGTTATACACCCCAAGCACAACCTCAACTCGTTGGCTAAATGAGGAGTAAAATTCCCAACAAGCCCTACTTGTGGGTATGATGCCAACTAAGTTATACTATGAAAATACCAGATAGGGGAGTAAAACCTTCAACCCTATGGGTGAAAAATAGGGGAGTTCCTTATTTTCTAGAGTTCCCTCAACCCCAAGATCCATTTTCCCCTTAATTCCTCACCTTGGGAGCTAAAATAGGTGGGAAGAGTTCACTTAGTGCTCTCAATTAGTGTTGCCCCTTATTTGGAGGGGCCACATCCATAAGTCCAAGCTGCTCTCTGAAGAATAATAACTTTCCTTTAGGTAATTCCTTATTGAGAATATCAACAATATATTCATCTATCAATATGAGATGGAGCTTAACAAATCCTCTTTGTATCATGTCTCAAATGAAGTGATATCGAATCTTAATATGCTTGGACTTGTCATGAAATGTGGGATTTTTTGCTAAGTGGATCCCACTATTGTTGTCGGAGTATATCATTGTAGTATCCAGGACCTGCTCAAGTAGCTCTCCAAAGAGATTTCTCAACCAGAATGCTTCACAGCTAGTCATGCTAGTAGCAATGTATTATTATTCGACTATGCTAAATGCTACATACTTTTGTTTCGTGCTCATCCGAGATATCATGGAAGATCTAAAGCTAAAGTAGCATCTAGATGTACTCTTTCTATCGATAATGTTTCAGCTAAATCAACATCATTGTATCTATGAAGTTGAACATTTACCTCAGAATATCTTAGGCCAAGTGTAATCGACCCATGCAAATATCTCAATATGTGTCTGGCAGCTATCTACCAATGTGTGCAGTGACATTTGTTCATGAATTGGCTCAAAGTGTTTACTACATAGCATATGTATGGATGGGTGTTCACAAAGGAACATTAGAGCCCTAAATAGTTGTCTGTACTGAGATGGATTTTCCAAGTCTAGTTGATGAGCACCAGTATTGCAGTAAGAATGTTGCAACTCCTAGGGCTACGAACTTTACTTTATCAACCCAGGGTTTGTACAAACTTGGAGGTGACAATGTTATATACACAAGTAAAAGTGATGGGTTTTCTCTTTGTCACTACTCAGCTGGCGATAGAGCACTAGGGTTTTTCAATCCAAACTTTTATGGATTTAGAACAAGCTTAATTATTGATGAGGGAAAGAGAAATCTACTCTAACAAAAGGCTTGTCTACTCTAGTAAGGAAATAGATTGAATTCAAAGGCTAAAAACACACCATTTTCTAATTAACTTCTAAGATACTATGCTTCAAAAAGAATGTTAAGTTAACATGTATGCAATCCTATTGTCCTAAGCATGTAAATTCAAAACATCAAACATTCTACTATTGTACATGTAAATGACTAAAATACATCTATATTTCTTTTTCTCTTTTTTATGGAAAAGTGTGAAAGCTAATCTCTTTTGGTGATGTGGCAGGTGGTTAGGGATGTTGGTGAATGGTTAGAAGGCTGGGGAGGCTAGTGGGTGACCTTTTCAAGCTTCCTAGAGGCTTCTCCCTCAATTTAGCCTCAAAACAGGGCACTACAGGAAATCCTACATTATTCCCTTTATTTCTACAAGATACAACTGAGAGAAAAAGGACGGGCATTGAAGGTGATGGAAGGCTTATGGAAGGTGGTTGGTGGATGGAATGAGGCAGGGAAATATCTAGGATCACTCCAGAATTCAAAACCAAAGTTGGAACATGGCTGGGTTTGCTCAACAAGTTTGGAGAAGTTTCCTTGTGAAATGATGAAATTGGCGAGGGTTTTAGTGAAAGTAAGGGATGATCATGGATGGATGAAGTTGGAAGGAGGTTGTTGACTATGATATATCTCTATACTTTTAAAACACCAACATTGCATCAAACATTGACATTAACCCAAAAATCATGTAAATAAGAAGAATTTCAATGATTTAGGAAAACAAAGTTTAATAAGCTAGTTGTCTACTTCATGCATGAAGAAAACTTGTAGAATAAGATGGAATCATTGATGATATCTAATGTAATACTAAATATGGAAGAAATGATAACTAAATCCTACTCTTGAAAACTGATAAAACACTGGCCTAAGTACAAAAAACCCTAAATTCCATGAGAAACTAGAATTTTGTCTTTTTGGGACTGCATAGGAGTTCTTTCCTCAAACCACGATCCCTGAAGGAAGGTGTGAGGCAAAAACCACCTATTGAAAGCTTTTTAATGTTCCTTTATCTCTTCTAAACTACTTTTGAAGTAAAGCACAAATGGAAGAAAACTAATAAGCAATTAATCAAATCTATACTACTTGCAATGAGATAATCCTAAAGACAATTCAACCATTGAGCTATGAAATAAATCTAAGGATACGCATACAAATACAAGAAGAGGAGCCTTTTATACTAGGGTTGGGCCCTCACCCAAGAGCTTTAGTCCTCTGAGTTAACTCAATGCTGGATCAAGGAAATTCTCATTCTCATTATCAAAACAAAAAATTACATAGCAATGTCTTCCACAAGTCTTGAACTCGAAAATGGCTAGAGTTTTTATAGAAAAAATTTGAATCATAATGAGTCTCTAGGCCTCTTTATTTATACAACTGAAGTCTCCAATGACTCCCTTAAATCTAGGGAGGCTCGGCTCCCAAACTTGAGATAGACTAACTCTTTAATTGTCACTTGCTCGGCTGCCTCTTGATCTCCATGACTTGGCTTCTTGTACTCCAAGATAGTATGATTAATGGAGGAATATTCGAACGAGGGAGGAGTAAATGAGGAGGATTTACCTCCTACAATCTCTCTTCCTTGTCTCATTCAAGTTTTAGTCCTTAATCTAGCCAAAAATCCCCGATTTTCTCTCACAAACCTACATCCAATGCACATTAGTCCACTAGGCATAATATCTCACTTTGACTCATCTCATTAAACAAAATATAATAAAAATATGTAATAAATTGTGAGAAGAATTTATTTTACTAGGCTAGGAGGTGAATTAAGGTCCATATAGTTATCCAATGATGAGGCTCATCATCACCCCTACTGAAAGTGTTGCTCATCCTCTGAGCATCTCAATCAATATCCATGTCTTTCATAGCTCTAGTGGCCTCCCTGACATCCCATGCTTCTGTTATAGTTTCCTCTTCTGTGCATAGAATCCTTCCTTCTTTTCTATCTCCGCCCACTGCTTTCCTTGTTCTTCTTCCTTCCTTCCTTCTAACATCCCTATGAGCAGTGGTGGACTAAGTCTCAAGCCAATCCAATTGACTTTGAGTCTTTGGAGGGTTTTATTGTACATGGGTGTCCTGTTTAGTGCTTCTGTCATTCTTTGAGGAGAAAGGTACTCTCCGATTTTCAAATTATATGGCAAAGTATTCCATCTCCTTTAGTAAGCTTACATTTTGTCATCCCCTAATAGCTTGAACATATCCTCAAAATGTGTAATTGCTTGCTCTTGGGTATCAAGATACCTTGGTGCAAGTTGAAGATAATTTGCAATTAAGTTATGTGTTCTAATGACAACCATTGGATTTGACTTCTTAGCTCTTATCATGAGAGGCTATGATTGTTCCCTTGCCATGATGCCAAAGCCATCATGCCAAAGCAATCAATTGTAAATCCCCTAGTTTTTCATTAAGGTCCCATATATTCAGATCTATCAAGGCTAAATTATGTAGGTAGAACTCAAACATCTTAGCCCTATCCTCCAATGTGCTTTTATCACAAAGATCAATGAACTGTATATAATCCTGGAATGACATAATGCCTTTGTGTGCTAGGGTCTTGATTTGGAACTGTAGCCATTGTTACTTAAGGTATCATGATAGGACTTGGTTGGTATCCTGTAGTGGATTGCCTCTAAGGATATATTGACCATGGATGCCAATGGATTCTCTCCTTCTTGTATTTTTCCTTTCAACCATGCATTTTTTGCTTCCAACTGAGCTTTCATTATGGCCTCTCTGACCCTCAGGCTACTCAGTTATCTACCCATCTCTTTAATATTTTCCTGCATGTAACCTATGTCCTCCACTCCCTTGGACTTGGAAATATGCATCCATATATGTGTTCTTGCTCTTTCTTAATTAAGCTCAAAGAATAATGGGATGGAATTTTTTTTGTGGAATGATCTTACCCCCTTCAATAAAACTGTAGTAGGAGTGAAGGTTAGGTTGAGGACTAGGTTTCCTTAGCTCTAGATCCTCCTTCTTTATTTCTTGCTACATGCTCCCTTATCCAATTTTTGAGCTTCCTGTAAGTTTAGCAGAGTTTCCTGTAGGATTTCCTTTGCTTCCTGTAGGTCATGTTGTGTATCCTGTAGGATGCCTTTTCCTTTGGACGAGGCAGATCTAGTCACAGGCCTTCTCACATATGTGATAGGAGACTTGGGAGAGGCTTGTCTTGAGGATCCTTCTCCTTGATTTTTCATAAGAGGTTCCATCTTCTCTTACTGTTTAGGTGAGTCTTCAATAAAAATAGGAACCTTGGTGGGAGTTTGAGGTTTCCCCTACCTTATTCTAGTACTTTTTCTTATCCTAAAGTATAATGGAGTTTGTCTCTATCTTTTTCCTTTTTGTTTGATAGGGGTACTAAGGGCAGTGAGGGCGGTTGCTGCCTCTTTATCAGTGGGTTCTGGAGATATCTTGGGTGATTCCTCTTTGCCTTATGTCTCCTCTTTTTCTCCCTATAGTTCCTCACTTTGTTCATCAATTTCCTCCTTGGAATCTTCTTCTGTCTCTTCGCCACTTTCCTTCTCTTTTTCTTCCTCTTCTTCCTCATCTATTTCCTCTTCATCCCTCTCTATTTCTTCTTCCCATTTTCCAGTTTCTTCTTCATATTTTTCACTGGCAATGGGGCTCTTGTCATATTCAAGGGCTTTTATATCTCCTTCTATTTTCATGTCTTTGAAAGTTGCCTATGTGTTAGGAATTTTGAGGTTTTGGAGGGCATCTTCTATGATGAGTCTAATTAACCCATAATGGGCTAGTTGTTGGCGGTTTCCTTCCTGCACCTTCATGTTCATATCTATCATTGATTGAAGAAGGAAGTAGGGTATGGTGAGTATGTGTTAAGGAGGTATGTCTATTCCAAACCTCAATTCTTCAAGAATCCTAAAGTGGTATCCATATACCACACTATACCTACCTTCACATGAGATATAATTTATAAGGTGCTAGATAATTTGATTCCAAGGATAGGGTAGGCTTGCTCTCCTCACTCCATTTTTTTCTTCCACGGCCTCCTCTAATTCTAAAAATAATTTCTTCTTTGCAGTTTGACTATTTTTCTTATCCTCCTTTCTCCAAGGCACTCCTAAGGGAAGTGTGGTAATCCTGCCTATGAGTTCAGGGGTGAGCTCTATGGAGAGGCTTCTCACCACAACAATGGAATGGGTCCTAGTTAGTGGAATGAGGGAGAAAGAAAAATATTTGGCTACTTCATCATCATACCCCCTCAATTTCTCAAAGAAACCCATCCAATTATGCCTTGTGAATATCTCTAGCACAAGAAGGTGCTGATGAATCCTCACGGTGTTGATGGGCTCCCTTATATTAAACCCCCTTATCATTTTCTCTAATGGATGGAGGAGTGTAGATGTCTGACATAAAATTTAATGCAGGAGGAAATTTAACTAAATTTTCTGTGTGTACAATTCCCTTATACTACAATCAATTCAACAAACTAGAAGATTTTTTTATGTTCCTTTCATTTGGAAAAATGTGGGGAAATGTAGAACCTACCTCCTTAACACAACTTGATGAAACCACCCTTTGTTTTTCCCTTCTGAAGTTGTTCACTACCAATCCTGTAGATTTCTTGCATGTATCCTATAGGATATCCTATAGGATCCTGTAGGTGCTTCATCGCAGGAACAAAACAAAATTTTCTTTTCCTGTAGACTACTTGAGGACCAAGAGAGATTATTCTAATGTGACCCTCGAGAATGTGAATGATTTTATGCATGGGGATCAACATTTATCATATGGGTGATTTGAGTGAGGTGGTGTGCTGGCAACCGAGGTACAAATATCTATTTTTGAACCGTTGGTCCCACTACCACATCATCATTCTCCTCACCTAATAATCAACTCCCACTTCAGGCATCCGTAGCTTAACTTCTTTTAACCTCATCCTTCTTTTCCTTGACTTGACTGCTACCATGTGTGGAAGGAATAATTGCTTTTTCCTCGTTGACTGAATGAAGGTGGCCAAGTTAACTGGCCACCTTTCGCTTATAAACCAATTATTTCACAAATTTTACATTGTTTGATCACATTATGCAAATGAGAGAGTGGAAATGAGATAATTAGGCTGCTACATGATTTCCTACAGAAATTTTACATTGTTTGATCTCCATGCTTGAAACTGACTGCAATCTGTGATTTTTGTTTTGTGGGTTAGGCTGCTATAGGATTTCCAACAGAATGTCCTATAGCTGCTTCTCCATCAAAAATTTTAATCATTTTCTACTGTTGGGACTTAAGGATGATTGGCATGGGCAGAGAAGGGGTCTAGGGATTTGTGCATAAGGAAAAATAACCTTCAGGTGTTGTCCCCTTTCTCTCTATCTTCCTACTCTTTTCTCTGTGCTTTTTCTTGAAAACTGTAATTTTTTGAAAACTGACTTTTGTGATGAATGCAGGGGTGATCATGGTCAATAGAGGTATGGTGATGAGATGGTGAAGCAAGTTTTTTTTTTTTTTTTGACATGGGCAGGTCATTCCCTTGCTCTAGGGTTACTTATAGGATTATCCTATAGGTCTTCATAGAATCTTGTAGGTCTATAGGGAATCCTGTAGAAAACACAGAACCCTTGCAAACTGAGGCAAATGAGTGGAAAAATGGAAGGAATGATAGAATGATGAAGGATAATAAATGGATAAATAAAACATGAGTTGGACAGGTCCCTTTTGATTCTCGATTGTTGCTCTGATCATCCTCTTGCTGACCTACAAACAATATTTTCATAATTTTTCTTTTCTCCTTTTTTTTTTTTTAATTTTTAATTTTTAATTTTTTTATTGAAACAACTAGTGTGCCTGCAAGAGGTTTTCATCCTATCTTCTTTCCTTGGGCACCTCAAGAGAGGTTTTCATCCAGAGATCTTTTTATTTCTCTCTCTTTTTTTTGACATGAATGGGCTGCCTCAAGAGGTTTTCAACCCAACAGTGGGACTCAAGTGCCTCATGGAGGTTTTCACTTAAGTCTCCTTATTTTTCTCTCTTTTTTTTCCTTTTTTTTTTTCTTTTTCTCAGTGGCTCAATGAAGTAGTAGTTGAGACTTACTCCACCACCATCACTGTTTTGCTGATACCGTCAATGAACTCTTGTTTTGACAATGGCCTCTTGTAAACTTTTAATATGTGCCCATTAACAAGTAAAGGAATGGTCTCTGCATCTATGGTTCTAATCTGCACTAAACCACTATCATGACATTTCTCTATGACATAAGGCCCTAACCATCTAGTCCTTAACTTTCCATTAAAGTCTTTATATATAGAATCATATAACAAATCCCACTGTACTTCTTGAAATTGCTTGTCCTTGATGTTCTTCTTATGCTAGATATTCCTCTGAATTTGATTTATCTCTGTGTGTAGGAGGGCCTGGATTCTAAACGCATCTAACCCATTCAACTGGAGCAATCTCTCTTTTTGCGCATTGTTGAGATCTAGATCTAGTTGGGTTGCCATCCTTAATGTATTGTACTCAAATTCAATGGATAGTAGGGCCTTCTTCCCATAGACCAACTCATAGGGTGTGAATCTAGTGGTGGTCTTCCAGGTGGTATTGTAGGCCCAAGTGGCCTCAACTAATCTATCTGCCCAATCTTTTCTGATTCTGCTAACCACTTTGGTCAAAATGCCCTCCAACACTTTGTTGGTCACCTCCATCTGCCCATTAGGTTGTCGATGATACAGAGCGGAGGTTCTATGCTTGATCTTGTGCTTGTTTAACTAGTATTCAATCATGTTGGATGTAAACTGGCTGCCTTGATCAATGACCAGTTCTCTAGGGTACCCAAACTTGTAAAAGACATTTTCCCTTAAGAACTCAACCACCTTCTCCTCTGTTGCTGCCTTGATTGCCTTGGTTTCAGCCCACTTAGTCAGATAGTTAGTGCACATAATGATGTACTTCTTGTTTTTAGAAGGAGGGTCAATAGGTCCAATGAAATCCATGCTCCACTTTTCAAATGGCTCAAAAGTCACTTAAGGTTGGAGAGGAATTTCATTCCTTGGAGTAGGATTTCCCATCC
The DNA here is from genome assembly GCA_000404065.3 of Pinus taeda. Taxonomy (NCBI): domain Eukaryota; kingdom Viridiplantae; phylum Streptophyta; class Pinopsida; order Pinales; family Pinaceae; genus Pinus; species Pinus taeda. The sequence goes on from APFE030982331.1 coordinate 59,330, forward strand.
TTTGGAACCGATCATGCTGACTAGTGTATCTTCTCACATCCTGATGAAGAGTGGGCCAATAATAACCAACTTGTAACACCTTGAATGTTCTCCTCTTTGTTGCAAAATGAACTCCACAAGGCCCATGATGACAGGTCAAAAGGATGTCAAAGAATTTCTCCTCCCTGACACATCTTCTTAGAATTTGATCTGGGCCTAGTTTGAAGAGGTCCCCCCCAATCCAAGTGAATGGGGTGCTCTTCCTCACAATCTTACTTTTCTCTTTGGAGGAGAAATTTGGTGGGAATTGTGTAGATACCGAATAGTTTTCTATGTTAACAAACCATGGAGAGAGAACTGAAATGGAGAATAAGTGTTCATTCGGTAACTGATCATCAACCATTCATTCCTCACCTGCAAGAAAAGTTAATTTGGACAAAAAATCTGCAACAACATTTTCCTTGCTAAGCTTATCAACAATAGTTAGATCAAACTGTTGTAATAAAAGTAACCATCTAAAAATCCGGGCATTCACATCAGGTTTATTCATTAAATATTTAATTGCAGTATGGTCAATATGTACAAATATTTGATAGCCTGTAATGTAATGCCTAAATTTATTCAATGAATGCAGAACAACAAGGAGCTCCTTTTCGGTCACTGTGTAGTTTAGTTCAGCCATTCAAAGATTCTTGCTGATAAAGTAAATGGCATAAGGAAAATTTTCATCTATCTGGCCTAGAGTTGCTCCTATGGCTTTGTGTGAGGCATCAACATGTATATGAAAATGAAGAGCCCAATTTGGGCCTCGTAGAATCATTGCAGTGGTCAACTTGTCCTTCAGGGTGTCCAAGACCTCTTGACGGCTTTTTGACCATACAAACTTAGAGTCTTTTGCCAACAACCCAAATAAAGGTGAAGCTAACTTGCTAAAGTATTTTATGAACCTCCGATAGTATCCAGATAAACCTAGAAAGCTTCTGACATCTCTCTACTTTTGTGGAGGTGGGACCCTTTGGATGATAGCTATTTTGTTTGGGTCCACCTGCAGTTCTTGCTAAGATATTGAATGATCTAACATAGTCCCTGTGGTCATTAAGAACTCACATTTCAGGACTAAGGAATAGGTTCATTTCAATGCATTTGTTCAACACCTTACCTAAGTTGGATAGAGCCCCTTGGAAATTACATCCATATGGTGTAAAATCATCCATATAAATCTCTACTGCATCATGGACTAGCTCATAAAAGATACTTAGGACTTTTCTCTAGAAAGTGGAAGGAGCATTGCATAGACCAAAAGGAAGGACCCTATAAGCGAAAGTACCCTAAGGACAAGTGAAGGTGGTTTTACCCTAGTCTTCCAGGCTGATCTAGATTTTATTGTACCTGTTGAATCCATCTAGGAAAGAGAAAAGCTTTTTCCCTGCTAGGCAATCTAGCACTTGGTCGATGAATGGTAGAGGGAAATGGTCCTTCGTTATGGCTTTGTTTGACTCTATGTAATTAATACAAATCCTCCACTTACCATTTTTCGTTGGAACCAACACCAAAGGAGAGACCCACTCACTATCTAAGATAGGGAAAATGAATCCTGCATCTAGTAGCTTTTGCAGTTCTTCTTTGACTATATCCTTAAGAGTTGGATTCATCCTCCTTTGGGGTTGTTAGACTAGTTTGCAACCTTATTTGATATAAATGTGGTGAGTACACATTGAGGGGTGCACTCCCTTCATTTCTTTGTAACTCCAAGCAAAGGCATCCAGATGTTCCTTTAGCATGTTGCACAACTTTTCTTCTTGGTGAACAGAAAGAGATGGGTTGATTTTGAAAATAAACTAACCATAAAAATTAATATTAAATTAATAAATGAAAATTCTTGTAACTTTACAACCTAATATTAGATAATATTATAATATATATAGATAAAATATAAATATATTATATAATATATATTTATATATATAATATATATATATATAATAATATATAATATATATATATATATATAATATTATTGAATATTCAATAATATCTTGTAAATCCTAACTTATCTTATACACAATTATACTTTATATAAAATAATATATATTAATATATTAAAAGTACTAATATTATATATATATATAAATAATATATATATATATATATATTATAAAATAAATATATATATAATGAATAAATAAATAAATAAAATTTTAAACCAACCATTGATATTATTTCATTTATTTTTACCTAATTTGACTTTTTTCCATTTAATATAATAATAATAATATTAAATAAATAATATTAAATTAATGAATAAAAATTTGTCCTGGGTCCTAAGATCAAAATGAGCCGTTGGTCAATTTAGCCATTGGAGACTCTGATCAGACTATTTAACATGCTAAGCTGGATCGGTTTCTTCAACTTGTCCTGACGATGAACCACACTAGTTGGTTCGAAACGCGTCGACAAATGAATTCTTATGTGATTTACGCTGAAGAATCTCTCAAAAATTTCAAAGTTCCCTTAGGGCCAAATTCTATGGTTTTAACATGGGTAGGGTTGGAATTAGCTAAGCATAGATCAATCTGATGGTTTTTCTAGGTTTCCTTTACTACTTCTTCTAAGGAAAATGTACTAGGAGTTGGACTTTGGAGAATGTGTTCAACCAAATCACCTTCATCTGATTGTCCTCCTCCCATGGTTGTTTCTAAGGTATAGAGTTGGGCAGAATAAACTTAATCTTCTTCCTCCTCCTCCAGCCATAAAGGTAAGTCATGCTCCATAGATTGCTGGGTAGGAGGGTATAAGACTAAATGCTTGGACATATGCCCATTTTTTATAGTCATATTTGTAGCCCTGCAGCTAATGTAGGCATCGACAGTGGCTAACCAGGGCCTCCCAAGGATGAGGGGGTAACGCGTAAGCTTGAGCTTAGGCTGGAGAACCAGGAAATATGCAAGGTACTCCCAAGAGTCAATGGAGACCATCACATCCTCCATAATCCCCTCAGGGGTCACTATAAAGCGGTTTGTAAGTTGCAAGTCTGTTATGGTCTTTCTCAATGAACCTTGGAGGTTGAGATTGAGCATGGTGTCCTTGGTCATGTAGTATACCTAGGGGGGATAATATGGGGTACAAAGGGAGGTACCCAAGGGAATAATGTAATAATGGGATGGGCCATAGTAATAAATAAGGTGGTTAACCCATATCATGTAAGGGACCACAAGTAGTTAACAATAATGTAATAAGCCCATGGTATTAGATAGATGGTACTGAGGGAACCATGGTAATGACCCATGGTATTGTATGTATGAGGCCTATATAGAGGCTAGAGACTCCCCGTTGAGAGGTGTCAAGGAATATTGTATGAATATGCATATAGCTTGTGGAGTGTTCTCCTTCCTTAAGGAGTGAATGTACGGTGTTTCCCTACCTTAAGGGTTTGATCAATAAAGAAGCATTTATATCTATTTCAATCTTGTTATTTTTGGTGATTATTTTTAGTTATTGGGTATATTGGTATCGTTTCATATACTTTCATATTAGATCTATAACAAATGGAAGGAGAACACTCCACAAGCCATATGCATGTTCATACAATATTCCTTGACACCTCTCAACGGGGAGTCTCTAGCCTTTATATAGGCCTCATACATACAATACCATGGGTCATTAACATGGTTCCCTCAATACCATCTATCTAATACCATGGTCTTATTACATTATTGTTAACTACTTGTGGTCCCTTACATGATATGGGTTAACCACCTTATTTATTACTATGGCCCATCCCATTATTACATTATTCCCTTGGGTACCTCCCTTTGTACCCCTTATTATCCCCCCTAGATATACTACAGGTCATCACATTAATGGCAACCCCAAGATCAATCAAAGTGTGTGGGATAATGGTGCCATTGATGTGCACATCTACTACAGTGCTTCTAGGGTCCAAATACTTTCGATAGATTACCTTCCCCAACATTAAGTCAGACAATTGTCTAATGACATTAATGGTAGGGACATCTATTTTTCGCCTCCCTGGATGCTTGAAGCACTTCTCCTTAATCAACTTGTTGTAAATAGGTACATCTTTTATAGTTTGGAGAAGTGGAATTGTGACATATAGATTTTTGAATTCTCCCAGAAGTTCAGTCTCTTTTGGGATAGGCTAGAGTGGTTTGGTTAATCTCTCAGGAAAGGGTGATGGATTTACTTTAGGCATGCTTTCCTCTCTTTCTTCCTCAACCTCCCTAGGTGGAGGTAGGGGTTGGTTGTCCAGGAATACTCTCCTATATCTTAGGTTGATTTCCTGAATCTCCACAACATAAGTAGGATAGAATGCCTCTCGATTGTATACTTGTTGTGCCTATCTATTGTTCGAGTTTGGATCTAGCTGGGTAGGCATCTGGGGTTGTTTAGGTGAAGCAGGGTGTAAAAGTTATGGTTGAGTAGGTGGTGAAGGAAATAAAGCTAGAGCATTAGTGTATGGAGGCCTCCACCCCTGGTGCGGTACATTCCACTGAGGCTGTGGAAGAGCATATGGTTGAAATGAATGGCTCGTCGGTTGTGAATGATACTGAGGTGCAAAGGACCAAGGAGGAGGTGCAGAATAGGAAGGATGAGCATGGAGCCCCCAAGAGGGAATGGACGTGGTTTGGTTGGGGTTGTAATATGCATGGGATGAACCTTGCATGCCCTACTGGTATGGTTGAGGCCCATGAGGTCTTGTTTCATTTATATAGTAGAGTTGTTCGGTCACCCATTCAACTCCTTGATATACAACTTTTAGTCTAGGTAGATAAGGGAAGTTACATGTGGAGTGGTTTTCTTCATAGACTGAGAAGATTTCAATCGAATTCAATGGACATTCATTCATAGGGTGCCTCCTTGTACATCTAGGGTAGAAAATGGCTAAGGCTCTCTCTGCTTCCTCCTGTTTTTTCTTAATGTGAATAGTGTCCATTTATAGGGCAAGGGTTTGTAGCATCTCACTCTTGAAATCCTCCAGCATGTTTCCAATTTCACCCTTGATGGATGTATTGGAAGAGGATGGACTAACCATAGGTTGACTACCCCTACCCTTTTTCCTAGCTACCCTAGAATGGTTTCTAAAGATAGTCTTGATATCCTCATAGGGTAATTGGTAGATGTCCCCTCCTGCTAACAAGTTTAGGGTATCTAGAAGATCTTCCCTTACCCCTCTAAGCAAGACTAGCTTTAGTGCCTCAGGGTCAAGTGTGTACCTGACCCTTTTGTAGCTAAGCTAGAATCTTTCTTCATAATCCTCTAGGGATTCATCATGCCCTAAGGTCACCCTGAAAATTTCCTCTTTAGTGTCTTTAGACCTGTAGTAGTCTCGATACTTGTTGTTTAAGGCTTGTTGCATCTAATCCCAAGTTGTGATGTTATCCCCAGGTAAACCCATGAACCAGTGCAAAGATTCTTCCTTGAGAGTGGATGGGAATAGTTTCAACTTTTCATAATTGGTGTAGTCATAGGTTCTGCATATGACAACAAACTCAAATAGGAAAGTGTCTGGATCTTCTGAGGTCAGGCAATGGAAATGAGGAAGGGAAAAGGGGCTTATATTCTTCATCTTAGTATCCCCATTAGTTTACCTAATGGGGAAAGCACCCTCAACTCTTTATCTATTTCCTCTGTTATTTCTATTTTAAGCTATTGGGTCAGTAGGAATGGGTTCTTCTTCTTCTTCTTCTCCCCCTGAAGGCTCTTCAAATACCTCTGGTTTCTCACCTAGGGGTTCCTCCAATTCACAACCACATAAGAAGAGGGAAGGTTGGCTGTTTGAAGCAGTGGGGGTATTCGGCAAAAATTTCCCTAAGTTATCCCTATTCCAACGAGGCATGAAAGAAGTGTTTTTGTTTTTGTTTTGTGTTTTTTTCAAACTTTGAAAATAATTGCAGAATTGAAATTGTAGATTGAATGAAAACTAACTGATTGAATGCAAACTAACATCTTGAATGAAATCTTAGTTGCAGAATGGAAAGGAAAGCAAAGAATGTAGAATGGAAAAGAAAGCAAACTAAATTAGTCTTGTAGAAATGAAACTAATAGTAGAATATCATAAACAAGAAATGGAAGAAAGAAAGCAATAATCACATATTAATTAGGTACCTCCTTGACAATAGCACCAAAAAGTGATAAGCACCAGTATTGCAACAAGAATTTTGCAACTCTTGGGGCTACCAAATTTACTTTATCAACCCGGGGTTCGTAAAAATTTGGAGGTGACAGTGTTGCATACACAAGTAAAAGTGATGGGTCTGCTCTTTGTCATTGCTCAGCTGGCGATAGACCACTAGGGGTTTTCAAGCTAGAATTTTATGGATTCAAAATAAGCTTGATTATTGATGAGGGAAAGATAAATCTACTTGAAGAGAAAGATTTTCTACTGCAATAAGGAAAAAGATTGAAATCAAATGCAAAAAATACACCATTTTCTAACAAACTGCTAAGAGACTATACTTAAAAAATAATGCTAACTTAACATGTATGCAATCTTACTATCCTAAGCATGTAAATTCAAAACATCAAACATTCTACTACTGTGCATGTAAATGGCTGAAATAAATCAGTTTTTCTTTTTGCCTTTTTCATGGAAAAGTGTGAAAGCTATTCTCTTTGGTGATGTGGCAGGTGGCTTAGGGATGCTGGTGAATGGTTATAATGTTGGGGAGGCCAATGGGTAACCTTTTATATCTTCTTAGAGGCTTCTCCCTCAATTCAGCCTCAAAATAGGCCACTACAGGAAAACATATAGGATGTCCTAAAAACCTACAGGATTCCCTATATTTCTACAAGATACAACTGAGAGAAAAAGGACGGGTGTCGAAGGTGATGGAAGGCTTAAGGAAGGTGGTTAGTGGATGGAATGATGCAAGGAAATACTTAGGATCACTCCATAACTCAAAACCAAAGTTGGAAGATGGCTAGATTTTCTCAACAAGTTTGGAGAAGTTTCCTTGTGAAATGATGAAATTGGCGAGGGTTTTAGTGAAAGCAAGGGATGATCATGGATGGATGAAGTTGGAAGGAGGTTTCTGGCTATGAGATCTCTTTGTACTTGCGAAACACCTTCACTACATGAAACATTGACATTTACCCAAAAATCATGTAAACAAGAAGAATTTCAATGATCTAGGAAAACAAAGTTTAATGAGCTAGTTGTCTACTTCATGCATGAAGAAAACTTGCAGAATAATATGGACTCTTTGGTGAGATATAATGTAAGACTAAAGATGGAAGAAATGATAACTAAATCCTACTCTTGAAAACTGATCAAATATTGGCCTAAGTACAGAAAACTCTAAATTCCATGAGAAACTAGAATTTTGTCTTTTTTGGGGCTGCATAGGAGTTCTTTCCTCAAACCATGATCCCTGAAGGAAGGAGTGAGGCTGAAAAAACCTATTGATAGATTTTTGAATTTCCTTTATCTATTCTAAACTACTGCTAAAGTAAAGCACAAATGGAAGCAAACTAATAAGCAACTAATCAAATCTACACTACATGCAATGAGATAATCCGAATGACAATTCAACCATTGAGCTATGAAATTAATGTAAGCATAAAAATAAAAGAAGGGGAGCCTTTGTTGCTAGGTTTGGGCCCTAACCCAAGATATTCGGCCCTCTGAGTTAACTCAATGCTGGATCAAGGAAATACTCATTCGCATTATCAAAATAGAAAATTACATAGCAATGTCTTCCACAAGTCTTGAACTCGAAAATGACTAGTGTTTTTACAAAAGAAATTTGAATCCTAATGAGTCTCTATGCTTATTTATTTATACAACTAAATTATACAATGACTCCCTTAAATCTAGGGAGGCTCGACTCCCAAACTTAAGATAAACTAACTCTTTAACTCTCACTTGCTCGACTGCCTTTTGATCTCCATGACTTGGCTACTTGTACTGCGAGCTAGTGTGATTGATGGAGGAATATTCGAATGAGGGAGGAGTAAATGAGGAGGATTTACCTCCTACAGTCTCTCTTCCTTTTCTCATTCAAGTTTCAGCTCTTAAGATAGCCAAAATTCCCTGATTTTCTCTAACAAACCTACATCCAATGCACATTAGTCCACTAGCCATAATATCTCACTTTGACTCATCTCATTAAACAAAATATAATCAAAGTATGTAATAAATTGTGAGAAGCGTTTATTTGAATAATCTAGGAGGTGAATTAAGGTCCATATAGTTACTAAATGATGAGGCTCATCACTAGTCCTACAATATCTCCACATAATTTTTTGAAGTTCATTTCCATTGGAGTAACCAAAGATTTACATTCATTCATCCCAAATATTTCCAACATCTTATAATGTATTTTCCTTGTGAAAGGAAAATATCACTAGACTTTTTCCACACTTCAAGGCCCAAAAAGTAATGCATGAGACCAAGGTCTTTCATCTCAAACTTTGAGGGTAGCTTCTTCTTACATTCAATCATCAAAGGCTCACTACCTGTCAAAAATAGATCGTCGACATATAAAACCAAAATCAATGGCATACCTTGGAATACCTTGAAGTAGAGGTTGGGGTCGACATTGCTTCTTGTAAATCCCATATTTACTAAGTAACTGTTAATATGCGTATACCAAGGTCGAGGAGCTTTCTTCAAGCCATACAATGCCTTCTTCAACTTGCAGACATGTGTTCTTCGATCTTACACTTCGAATCCTTGTGGTTGTTCAACATATACCTCTTCTTGTAACATGCCATGAAGGAATGCAATCTTTACATCGATCTGATGAAGAGCCCATCTCTGACTTGCAGGAAGGGAAACTATAGAACATATGGTTGTATATTGATCTTTGAGAGAAAATATGTCATCATAATATGCTCCCCGTTTCTGAGAGAAGCCTTGAGGCACGAACCTTGCTTTATATTTCACAATGTTGCCATCAATTCCATGTTTGATTTTAAATAGCCATTTTGAAGTCACAATAGACTCCCCTTTCACTATAGGTACAATGTCCCATACATCATTTTTCATAATTGATTCATATTCTTCAGCCATGGCATCCTTCCAAACTTGTTCTTTTACTGCTTCTTTGAATGTGGATGGTTCAACGTGAATCATAGTACTCATAACAGCAACATATCCTTAATATCGGCATGGTTGTTTCATTCTTGATTTTGTCTTTCTTGAAAAATGCTAGGAATTATTTTGACATGTATTATCCTCTATTATCAAACTTGAAGACTTTGATTCTCTTTCCATATTGATCTTCAATCAAGGCTTTGAATTCCTTGAATATTCCAAAGGTTTCATCCTTGTGCTTAAGATAATATATCCATGCCTTTGTTGAGAAGTCGTTGATAAAGGTAATGTAGTAAATATTACCACAAAATGTACAGGCATCATACCACATATATCAGAATGAATGAGTTGAAGGATGTCATAATTTTTGTTCTTATTAGATGCAAATGGTACCCTTGTTTTCTTTCCACTTGCACAACTTGGGAAAACTCCATCAGAATGAGTTTGAACATCGGGAATACTAGAGACCAATTTCTTCAATTTTGGAAGTTCATCATAGTGAATATGAGCCAACTTGCGGTGCCATAATTCACTCAAATGATTGTTATTATGAACCAATGTAAAGAGAGGTGTTCTAGTGACCCTATAGAGTCCTTCATATCTTGATCCTAGTGTGAAGTCATCCCTCATAGGTGAATGAAGAAGCCAAGTTAGAACTTTACCTTTGATGAAGGAAACCCTACATCCCTTTTTCTCCCAATGAAAATACATATACCAGGTTCTTCATTAATCCCAATACGTACATGACATCATGAATCAGAACGGATTCCCAAGAATTTAGTTGAAATTTGACATACCCAAAACCTTTCACGAGATGAGCAGATTTGTCTCCAAGAATGATATTTAGCTTAGTCTTCCTCTCTACTAGATTAGAGAAGACTTCTTTATAACCAGAGAAATGATGAGTGGCCCTACTATCAACCAAAAAACTGTCCCAAGAATCAGGTGGAGAAGAACTAGTAAGAGCAAAAATTAGAATGTATTCAAATTTATTTACAACATTACTTTAATACTTAGGAGCCTTTGATTTCTTTTGAGGAGGACGATTTTCTACATGGTCAGTTGAGTAGTATCTTCTTCTTCTTTCATATCTCCTATCATGGTTCTTCTTTTGATATTCCTTTCTTCTTTTGTTATTGAAGTTGCCTCTAGTGTTGTAGTGGTGTCTCTTGTTCCTTTCAAGGCAATCACGAGCATAGTGCCCTTTCTTGTGACAATTGAAGCATTCAACATGAGATAATGATTTCCATATATTCTTTTTGAATTTTGAGAAGGAGGCTTCCTTGATGGACTCCTTTTTACCTTTTTCCTTTTATCATGAGAGATATATGCAGCGGGGTCTCCCTCTTCATGTTTTTGAATCCTTTCTCTTGCAATCATTCTTGACTCTTCTTGAGTGAGCTTTCCAACAACGTCATCAAATGTCAGAAGGACATTTCTATTACTAATTGTATTAATGAAGATTTCCTAAATATGAGGGATACCTCTAAGAGTCACAACCATTAGCTCCCTATTAGGCACATTTTATCCAACTCTTTGCAATTTGATCTCTAAGGTGAGAGATCCTCATAATGTAGGATTGAACCATTTCCCCTTTGTTCATCTTAGTTTCCTTGAGTTGATATTTTAGAGTGATGATTTTATTCAATTTTTTCACTTCATACATGCCGACTATCTTGTCATACATATCTTTATACTTTCTTAAATTCTCAACATAAGCAAGTAAATGATCTCATAAACCATCAAATATAATTTTTCTTTAATTTAGACTCAACTTTCTTGTACCTATTCTTGAGAGAAGAAGAAGCATTCTATGGAGGCTTGGACATTCTTCCTTGGATGCATTCTAGCACATCATTGTGGTCAGCTACGATCTCTAATCTAACTTTGATGCAACAAATTTTTATGCATCACCTAGCTTTTGATGCTCCTTCAAGGTAGAAGATGACATCATGACCTTGAATAAGTGAACTGCTTTTTGAAGGAGAGGGATCAAAGCCTATCTTCTCTTGGGCTCAAATTTCACCTCAACTCTGATACCATGTTAAGTTTTCTAATTGTTCAATGTTGTATTAGTTACTTTAGCACAAATTATCTTTTCATTAACAATGCATCCAATTTGTTAGCAGTACAATGAATTATAAACGTAACTAAATAAATAATAATATATGCAGTGATAGAGAAGACATCACAACCATAAGAGACATCAGATTGGTCCAAGACTAGGAGGAAAAACCCCACTAAGGGGAAGACCTTTCAAATTTTCTTCTATAGTAGATCATCATAAAAATATTTCAGCGGAGAGTACAATGAGCCCAATACATATAATTTGTAGTGGATAACAATAAATAAGATCTACAGATATATTGATATATTATAATAGCTACCATATCATTGAAGCCAACTGATGTCAAGATGTCAAAACCTGAGATATGAACTGGGTCACCCTCATCAATATTGACTGAGTGAGTAAAGATTCTAGGTCACTCTCATGAATACAGTGTGCGAGCAATTATAACTGCAGAGTCAAACCGATGAGGTCTCCATCCCTGCGACTCTGGCACTGAACTACAAAGACCCAAAGTCACTCCCTTATCAAATTGTGTGAGTGACCAGAGAGCGAAAGTCACACCCTAGTTGAGCTGTGCGAGCGATTTTGATGATAGGGTCACTCCTAGGTCTACCTTATGCGAGTGACTATGTACCGACTCCTTCTAGTTTCCCTCTGAACCTGAGTCACTCCCGTTGAACTATCTCTAAGAAACAAGAGAGACAAATTTGATCTCTTTCCTACTCCGTGCCTATGACCAAGGACAAAAAACTTATGTTTTGTGTTAGTAACCGAGATCTAAAAAAACCTAAGCCAAAACGAACCTTTCACTGTAATTTTGGACCATGTGCAAACTCCTTCTGATGTACTTGTGCGGGATAAGACAAAATAGAAGAATAGAAATATGATGATAATATTCTTAAATGAACTTGAGGTATTTTCCTCTTATAGGTTTTCCTGAGGGTTAACTTGGGGTTAATATTGACCCAAGTAGTTACTCATGTGGTTAGGGCCGACCCATTCCATAATGTATGCATGAATAAAATAATTAAAAACTTAATTTTTGTTTAACTGAATTAGGTGATCTTTAGGTCATTTTTGGTCCTCTCAAAAAAAGGAATTTAATGCACATACTATCTTTATTATCTAAGTTGTCCAATGTTGAATTTGAACCTAGTTGCAAAAATTAACACTTGGAAGTAAATTTCGCATCTTTGTCAAGCACGATCTTTTTGAGGATGTTGTGCAGCTTCATGATCTCTTTTATAAAAAATTGTGCTATTTCACTAGCATAATGGGTGGATTTCTGCTTCATTTTTTTGAGTACTTTCATGATGAAATCCATATATGTTACCTCCCACTTCCATTTTGGAATAGGGATAGGTTGTAGTAATATTTCTAGATGCCTCCATTCCATCTTTACTTGCTAGTATTCCATGTAATTTCCCACAAAGTTTGCTACTTCTTTCTTTAATTTTGGCCAGTGGTAGCATCTTTTGATGGCTGTAAGGGTCTTTTGATATATTGGGTGTCTTGAGTAGGGATTAGTGTGGAATTCCCTCACTATCAAACCTTTTATTTCATCATTGTTAGGAACAAAAATTATGCCTTTAAATCAGACTAAGCCATCCTCAGTTAGGTGGTATTCTCCATCCTCACAACCTCTCCTTTACTCGCTAGTATGCTTCATCATGTTGTCCAACAATTTTTATCTTTTCATCCATATTTATCGCATATGAGATTAAAATTTCCGAATGGTTCACTTGGATCCTCCGGCTCAAGGCATCAACAACCTTACTTTGCTTTCCCTTAATATAATTAATCTTGAATTCAAATTTGCTGAGTGTGGCCAACCATCTGGCTTTCCTAGCACTGAACTTTGGTTGTTCAAACAAGTATTTGAGCCCACTATGATTTGTCATGAGCATGAAATTCCAACCAAGGAGGTAGTGCCTCCACATTTTCAAAGCATGAACAATAACAACCAATTCTAGGTCATGCGTTACATAATTCTCCTCATGTTTACTTAAATTTTTGGACTCATAACACACAACTTGTTCCTCCTACATTAATACTCCACCCAGTCCCTCCTTATAGGCATCGGTACACACTACAAAACCCTTGTAAGGATTTGCAATTCTCAACGCTAGTGCATTGGTGAGAAATTACTTTAACTGCTCAAAGCTATTTGCACATCTTCTGGTCCACTCAAATATCTTCCCTTTTCTCTACAAGGTTGTAATGGGATGCCCTATTTTGGAGAAATTTCAAATAAATCTCTTGTAATATCATGCCAATCCCATGAAGATCTAATATCATCTATTTTCTTTGGATTCAACCTCTACTTGATTTATTTGACCTTATCCGGATCAACTGAAACACCTTCCTTGGATATGATGTGCCCTAAGTAGTCTATTTATGTATGGAAGAGGTCACACTTGTTAAGATTTTCATAGAGAATATATCCTCTCATCATCTGTAATATATTCGCTAGATGTTTCTCATGTTCTCCTTCCATTTTTGAATAGGCCAATATGTCATCCAAAAATATAATGATAAACTTGTCCAAGTACAGTCGTAACACCCTTTTCATTAGGCACATGTATGTGACTAGAGTGTTAGTAAGCCCGAAGGGTACCACTACAAATTCGTAGTGCCTATATATTGTTCTGAATGCAGCCTTATGAATGTCTTCCTCCTTGATTCTCACTTGATGGTAGCCTGACCTAAAGTCAATTTTAGAGAAGATTGTTGCTCCTCTTAACTATTCAAAGAGATCATTAATCCTTGGTAATGGGTACCTATTCTTAATGGTTACCTTGTTAAGTTGTCTATAATCAGTGCATAATCTCATGGTTCCTCTTTCTTTTTCACAAACAATACTGTTTCTCCCGAGGGAGACACACTTGGACTTATGTACCCTTTGTCCAATATTTATTTTAGCTGCAATTTCAGATTGGCCAACTCAAGGGTGCTCATTCTAGATGGGCCTTGGAACTTAGATGCTGATGTTTCTCCAGGTATCAGCTTTATAGAGAAATCTAGCTATGTGAGGGGGTAATCTAGGAACCTCTATTGGAAAGACATCTTCACACTGTCGCAAGATGGGGTACCTTTAGAGCCACTCAAATTCCTCATTCCTTATTGCTCTGTCTTCTCCCTCATTTTTGGAAACTTGTACTGCAAACAATGTACATCCCTTCCTACAATTACATTTGGATTGTATGGCAATGATTATATTTACTGATATGGTATTTTTCTTGCCTTGCAATATCCACTTTGTCCCTTGTTAATCTGAGCATTCTATTAATTTTTCCTAGAAATCCACCTTGGTTTAGTGTGCATACAACTAGTCCACGCCCACCTAATGGCAACACATTCAAGTGATCTATTGTGTTCATGCCACTAAGTTTGAATGCACCTAAATTCATTAATTGTCTGATTCTCGTCCCCTTTTCCAATTGAACCAACTATGGTTCTCGGTGTAGCTCCTTATCCAATTTTCACTTTTCGACAAGCTCTGGGATGACATAGCCATAATTAGAACCCAAATAAATTAAAATAGAAACAACTTTCTCTTGTGCTTACTTTCCATCTCAACGATGGATGCTTGATGATCTTCTTGGTGGCTATCCAATGCTGCGTAAACCATAATCTCCTCTTGAACACTGTAGATTTTGGGTCCAACCTCCTATTGATGAGGACAATCCCTTCTCTTGTGGTTCCCACCACATGTCCAACACTTGAGTGGTTCCCGACCTTCGATCTTGGGTTGTTCTAATGTTGGTTGCTGCACATTCCGCTTAATGACATTGCTGGCCTTTTGTTGAGACTGTGTTGTCTAAGCTAGGTATTTCCTCTCTTTTCCTTCTGGGTTCTTCCTGGACCAACTCACATTTCACTTGGTGGTGATTTTATATACCCTATTACTCTTAGTCTTAGACCTACGTATTTCTTTCTCATAGCAATGCTCTAGCTTCTTAATCACATCCTTCTGTGTCTAGGGTTCAAATAATTCAATCTTATCTCTGAACACCATAGGTAACACACTAATGAACCTCTCAATTTTGACCTTCTCGTCTTTGAGATATGGGACTTATCTCAATAGCCCCACAAACTCAATGACATATTCATCACTAATAATATGTCCCATTTCGAGTTCATAAAATTTCTGTGCCTTATTGTTGTACTGGCATTAAAACAAGTATTTTTTCTTGAAAATATTATCAAACTCTTCCCATGTTAGATCCTTCTCAGTGATGGCTCTAGTATTCTTCAAGTCCTCCCACCAAATATCAACTTTTCCTTTTAAATTGTAAGAGGAATCTATGGATTTCATATTCTTAGAGTAGTTGACATGTATTCTAAAGAACTTCTTCATCCCTAGAAGCCATGCTTCTATGTCCTCTACCTTCTTCACATCCCCATAAAATGTAGGAAACATTGCCTTTTTAAATTCTTTGGGCATAGGCTCCCTTTCCTTGCTCTTTGAGGAATAGTGGTGGAAAGAGTGATGATGACTCCGGGTGGCTGAACTAGATGGTCTTATTGAGTAAGGCAATTTCATTCTATCCCTTGCTCTTGGAGTACTCAAAACTTCTCCCCCTAGCACAGTGTCCTCATTGCCTTTCCTGGGCCTCTTTTGGGATCTGCTCCCATCTGTTCCATTGGTATTTTCTTCTGACTCTCGAAGGATTATCATGTATCTATGATTGGTCCTTATTTCTGATGGCCTTTTCCTTTGCCAGTCTGAGAAGTTTTAGGATGACCATATTTATCTAAGCTTACCTCTCTTGGGATTTTACTAACCTCCCATTATTTGCCTTAAAGATTGTCACCTCATGTCAAAGGCTTCTTAGAATGTCCATCCAATCCGGGGACTGATCTCTCTTCACCATTGGTTCTGACTCCATCATTTCTATGATGGGACTCATCAAAACTATGTTCAACCATTTTGATCCTCATCACTGATATTTTTCATGTTATGCTAGTTGTGACGCGCTCCCAATCACACACATTATTATAATTTTAAAACAACATTTTAAACATAAGTTAGGATCATGAGTTTGTTTTCTCAGAGTACCATGGGGTTCCTATGATAAAAAAAACTTGGTTAACATACAATCCATTTATAAATCCTATGCAATAGTCATTCAATCATGCAATTGGTACATAAAAAATGACAAAATGTATCCACAAATCACAATTCCTGCTCCCATAGGGATATTAACCATCAACTAACATATGCTAGCATAAATTTAGTAATCAATCAGTAGGCATAGTCCAAACTAACTCAATATTACATAACAAAAATTCCTCACTTTCTCGTGACGAAGCCCATCCAATCCAAGTATTTAACACAGATGCTCTGATACCAATATGTTACATACCTGACCCCTTCATTTTACCTTGGAGGAATGGGGTAAAATATTTTTATGCATACTTTGTTCCCATGATTATATATATATATATATATATATATATATATATATATATATATATATATATATATATATATATATAATATATATATATATATATATAATATATATATTACAAATTTTCACACACACACACACACATAGATATATATAGATAAGTTTTGTGTGACTCTCGAACCTCTCAATGCCCCCACTCCCAACCCTTCACTTCCCCTTAGAAACAATCCACTTAGTTGGCATGTCACATCTCCAGGCCCCTCATGGAGCTTTGAGTTTCTGAGTTGAGCCCTCCCGTGGAACCTGACCTATAAGATAATGGTCTTCCAACTTCCCTACTAATGACCACACCATATATTTATTCAATTCATCATGGGTCGTAATGGCCCCATTTCCCCAATACCTACATCTGATTGCTTTTGGGTAACGACCTTAGGAATAGATGGATTCCATCAACTTACAGTCTGGGAATTTCCTTAGGACATTCCATCCTTATGGGATTTCTGACCTCTAGGGTCTAATCATTTCCTGAGTGACATTGATCATGCCCCGTTCCCTCCTCAAAAGGTTTCAAATGTCATCCGTAAGTGGATCAACGAGGCACTAGATATGCCAACTACTCGTCACATTGTCCTTAAGGCTTCATTCCAATGTTGTCTCCATGTGGAAGGGAAAAAACATTTGGCAGTCTAAATTAGTGTTCGATCCCCACTTAGTGATCTAAACCTCAAACCTAAAACCCAATAAATATTCCCTTGCGTAGCTTCCCAAGGTTCTAACCTTTCATGATTCCAAGGTGCCCCTTTACAACAACTGTCCTTCGCCTAATGGTCTTGGTAACAAAAAAGCTTTCGTCACTACCTCTTGATAGAACCAGGCTGTCACTATTCTAGTGTTAATCCCTCGAATCTTAGTTTAAATCACCTTCTGGCTTCCCACTCTATGGTATTATTCCCTATCGTTATGATTGATTTTGTGAAGGGAATCTCACTCCACCAATTAGAAAATGCCTTTGACTAGGGTTTTGACCGTTCCATGGATAAGGTTAGCTTGCTCCTTCTATAAGTTTAGGGCCTCCATCCTCTGAGCCACAACAAGACCTTCCTACTCCTTCCTAACTTGACTTGGTCGAAAGTTCCTGACTCTGCATTGGGAGATGCCTTAGATATAGAACTTGACAACCCTCTTGACTACAAGCTCTATTGCTGTTCAAACTTATCCAAACTAGCCTTGTCAGCTAAAATTTTTCTTTAGGAGTCTAGTAGACCTCTGGATGTGTTTTACAGGTTCACGATGATACTCTTGATTTCCTATGGAAATTTATGATGTTATCCCTCTCAAGCTTGAGTAATTGGTTCTCCATCGAGTTCCTGGCCCACGATTCTTCCCATCCCATGTGGAGGGAATGCCACCATTGGAGGCATAGGTGCTCCTGTGCAGATTACCTACCACAGAATTGGCGTTGTCTCTGGGGAGGTTACAACCTTGTTTTCCACACGCCGATGATGCTAAACCTTGTGCTATGCCTGTAAATAGCTCCATGTTGATAAACAAATCCATCAAGTGCCTTGGTCATCACTTTATAACGCCAACAGAAAATATACAACATGCTGAAAATGCAAGACTTAATGACATTTAGGGAAAGCTACTGGCTCAACTAATACTAAGGAAAAAATTCCTTCAACATTAACGTCATTCTCTTTCAACAACAAAACAACTTGTAATGTGAATACGGATGACTCACAAGAAAATAAAAGCCATGCTATGGAGAAGGTATCTTATGTAAACTTATATTAATAAAAGGGTCTTAGAACCCACCATTCTTCAAGTCTTAATCCAAGCTTTCATGGATTAGTGTTATATTATGACCTATTCTTAGTTAACATGCAATTATTATGCTTTTATGTGCCAAAAATTTCATGTTTGCATTAGCAGTTGTTAGACATCATTTCACTTTCAGCTTTCTCACACATTCATTTGTATTTTCAGTTCATATACATACATGGATACAAATTTCTTAACAAACCCCACAAAGAATATAAAAGATATATAAGTTTCATAAACACATTTTAGTCCCTAAGTTCAAACCATTATCCATAACACAATAACATCATTCATCATACATTAAATAGAATACATAGTTACTTATCTTGGAATATCCAAGGAAAATGAGTGTGGGACAAGGAATCTCCACCCAACTTTAAACAACTGTAACCACACTTGTAGCCGTCCCCCCCGAGACACATTCTAGAGCCTGGGGGAAGTGCTTGCTTCAGGGACTAATGCACCAATATGCCATTAATTTTGGGACTCCATAGGACTTCTTTCCTCAATCCCACCAATTGGAAGCTTCTTACCTGGCTAATGCCAATAGTCAATATGTGCCTAACCTCACCCCCAAGTGCTCACATAGTGATTCACCCCCTTCTAGGGAGTCCAAAATCCATTGTGCCATCCAGATATTAACCATTAGTCTTAATTCTAGTCTTCCTTAGTTGCTATTTCACGATGGCCTTTACTTAGGTTGCTACAGGGCTCCAGAGTTTACTATCTCAACCCACAACCTCCAAGGGACCCAAGCTATTACAGGGATTTAGAGATTCTATCCCAACCCACAACCTTCAGGGACCCAAGTTCTTTTGGGGCTCTAGAGACCTCGGTCTCAACCCATAGGCTTCAAGGACATAAGTTTTTTTAGGGCTCCAAAGATTCTATCTCAACCCAAATCCTCTAGGAACCCCAAGCTATTACAGGGCTCTAAAGACTAGCAGCTCAACCCACAGACTTTAGGGATTAATAGCCAATCCCCTTCTTCTCTTCTATTTGGTGATGCTTGCAGAGAGATCATGTTGCACTCTTTTATTTCCTTCCCCTCTATCTCTTCTTCTCTTCTTGTTAACCTCAATCCCAATCTCCCTTTTTTCTATCCCTCCTCTCTTTTTTTCTTCTGCACTTAACCTTTTTTCTTTTTTTATTCCTTAACTTGTAGAATGTCACCCCTTCATAAATTCTTGTCCTTTCTTTCTTGTGATTTCTTCCTAATAGGCTTGGCCCTGCATACCTCTTTTCTCTGGTCATTTAATTTCAAGAGCTCTTTTCTTTAATTCCTGCACTAACCAACCTATGATGGTTGTCCCGCGTTTCATGTTTTTCCCTTGCATAAGAAACCATGATGTCCCAAATAAGTGACTCTCTTCCTAGTTCTAGAACCCATGTCCCCTGACTCAATCCCCATTTTGATTTCAATTCGTCATTCAACATTTACAATGTGTTTATGACACCATTTGCATGAGAACTTAGGGTGGGGCTATCACACAGTCTCTTAAGAGATCCATGAACCTAGGATCTACACTAATGTATTGAGCCCTAGTAGGGCATACTCCCTCCTCAGCCGAAACTCTGGACAATCTATCGAAATCATCCATTCGAAATATCAAACGAGCCCTATGAGCTTGGATGCCCACGACCTGCAGAGGATGTGTCTCACCATCTTGGGCCTCGCCCATCTCCTCATCTACTCCATTTGGTGAAGGAGGAGGCATGTCCCCATTGATTGTGCCAATGTATACAAAATATTTAGTACAAAACAATAATTAGACAATTTAATAAACAAATTTAAAGAATGTGGTAGAATAAATTTTATTCTCATTAATTAAAATAGTAAAATGAAACTATATTAATTTAAATAAAACACTAATATTACCTCTATCATTTAGAGGCTCACCCAATGTGGAGGATGCTGTGACACTATCTCTAATCAATCCCCACATACAAAAATGACAACAAGATAAACACATGGTCAAACTCATTGGGCAGTAGTGTCAGGGCCTAGGCGGAAATCTTGGCTGGATTCTCTGGCAGGCCCCTCTTGGGCATCATTTGGCACCACATGCACATTTGGACCTCAGTCATCGGTCTAGGAGTGAAATGGTTGGTCAAATTTAGGCCTCATATTTGGAAAACTTTCAAAAACAAACAAAACATATTTGAAGTGAAAGGGAAGCTCACCGTCCTATGTATCATCACACAACATCTATCTAAAGCCATACAAAACTGCCTCAAAAATATGGTAGACTATCTAATATATCATGGCACATGAATCAAAGAAACGACATAATAAAAAAGAGGGAAACTAATGTGCTTCCCATCGCTTCTAAAGTGTGCAATGTTGGTAACTAATAATGAGAGGCACATAACCTCCTATGCAGCAAAATAAGAAATCCATAGTTATCCAACACACACCTAAAAATCTGTTAGATGGACTACATGAGGCCCAACATACCTTTGAAAGTAGGAAGGATTATTCTCTATTGAAACCCCATGGGGGACATAAGGGAGTTGTGGAAAATACTCCCCTCTACTAGATAGGCCAGTGATAAAGTATATGTCCTCCTGAGAGGGCCTATACCATGCCTGAGGACTGACATGGAAACCCTGTTCTTAGACACTCCACGAGTATATTAGGTGTGCGAACAAGACAAAGTGCACCTTCAGGGATGTAGCCTCCTCATAGTACTTGAGGAGGCCTGCATTCCTTAAGAGTGCTCAGGTTATTGTGCTAATAGGGTCAGGGTATAAATCCCTCTCCCTTTCTCTGGCCTCCCATGGTCGAACCATATTGTATTGGTCCGCCATTTGCTCCTGCTCATGTTGCTGCTCACTTTACTGACGTCTTTGCTACATGATTGACATAGAAAATACATCAAGATTAAACATTATTCTTTTTAATGAAAAATGTATTTATAAATATGGAAACACAACTTTTAACTAAAAAAAATCCCCAGTGCGCCCAAAAAATAGTAAAGCATCGGATTTAGTGCACTATTAAACATAACCACACCAACATCGGTGCACACATATGTATGATGCACAACTATTGGTTCACATATTTATATTTTCATCACAATGCTTCATACTTATGCAATGGTGTGCACTTATAACCTTTTTGCATCGATATGAAACTTTCCAGCTATCGAACACAACAAGCTATATTTTTTAATATTATTTTTGTGGTGCATTTTGTTGAAATATGGAAACAAGAATATTCCACTTTAATTCGTCCTTGAATTAAATTGTGAATTAAAATCGAATTTAGTCTTAACAGCTACTTGGAAATAATTAATTAATTTATTTTAAATTAATTAGCTCGAGAAATTCAAGTTAGAAGTATTTCTGAAGTCATGCAAGAGTTATCCCTTAAATTAAGGAGACAAGGTTGAGTTATATTTGAGTTGCAATTTGTTAACTCAGTTTATTGAGTTAAGTCCAATTGAATTAGTTCCAAACTGTTTGAGGAACTAATAGTGAGTTAACAGTCAGTTGATGCATTAATTCACTCAACTAGTGCTACTCCAGTTAACTGAAGATTCCCTCATCAGAAAATCATGCATGTCTATTATTAGAAAGACCCAGTTGAGATTAATGTTCAAGGATAGTGTATTATCATTTGCATGTGTTTTCTCATGGAGAAAACTCATGCATGCAGTCAAGTATTCATCCTTGAGGATTGCGCAGTTTTGAAGGCTTGGTATTCCACTTGGTAATAGGAAAATCATCCAGAAGGAACAACACAAGGAAATAGGAGCTTGGAGGGCAAAGAGGAAGGCTGGAGAGAAGCCAAGGTTGCTTGTGAGCCTCTGTGAGGATTGTACTGAGATCTAGCTAGATGTGAGAGCTAAGGCTTTGTATAATTCCTATGTATTTCTGCGATGTATGATAATACAATAGTGGGGCGTTTTTAGCTGAGGATTTCCCCAAAGTATTTTCATGTGTATTGTGCCATTAATTCTTCTTCTTCTAGTTATATTGTTCATCTCGATATTTAAGCTTCCACAAATTGATAGTAGAAGTAGGTTATAGTATTTTGGTTCGATTTATATTGCATTATCGGGTTAACCTATCATAGATTTTCTACATGATATCAAAGCTGTGAACAATATATTGAGAAGAGAATTTGAAGTTTGAAGTTTGGGTTTGTAGGTGTAAATCAAATTCATATCATAATTCAAGGTTGGCCAATGGTGTTATATGGCTCGAGACTCGAGTATGCCTTGGAAGGTAGCTCGAATTACATAGCATGGAAAGATAGAATGGAGGTTGTATAGAAGACAATGGCTTGAAGGAATTCATTGATCAAGAAATCCCAAAGCCAGCTTAAAATAATGCACAAGAGTTGGTAGAGTGGAAGAAGTGTGTGGCGAAGGCGAGACAGATCATCCTTGAGGGAGTTCGAGACCATATTGTATTGAGTCTCCATGGGAAGGATACTCCATTTTCAATGTGGAAGACATTGAAGGACCTCTACCAGAATAGTAGCAACCGAAGGAAATTGGTGCTCAAGGATAAGCTTCAAAGAATCAGGATGGAGAAGGGTGAAACTATTTCCTCATATCTGAAAAAGATCATCACCTGCAGAGATAAGCTTGGCAATGTGGGAATAACAATTGCCGATGATGATATGTTGAGCCTCACTCTTGTTGGCCTTCCAAAGAGTTGGAATAGCTACCAGGACTCTATGAATGGAAGGGAGAAACTTTCAGATTGGGAACGACTATGGTCGGATCTTATGCAGGAGGAGCACACAAGATGGTTCTTCATCCAAGAATGATGATGAAGAAGATTTGGCCTTAACAAGTAAGGCAAGGAAAGGGAAGGGGAAGGCTTCCCATTTCAAATCGAATTCTTCTCATGGAGGGAAGAAGGGTGACATGTCTAAAGTAAGATGCTTTAATTGTCACAAGATGGGACATTATGCGACTAATTTCCTAGCAAAGAAGGCCAAGAAGGGATCCTCGAAAGGATTGGAAGGTGAGGGCATTAGCCTCTCAGTTCGAAATGGAGTTTACCCTCATCACATGCATGGTGTCATCGATGATGGGTTGTGTCTGGTATCTTGACAATGGAGCCTCATTCCACATGATTGGTGATAAAAATTTATTCAGTGTCCTGGAGGAGAAAGACCTTAAGATGCACATAGAGATGGGTGACGACGGAAGGTATAGTGTTTCAGGAGTGGGCACGATTGCTTTTCAGAGGGAGCATGGAGCTCCTCTCACCTTAACAAATGTGATGTATGTGCCTGGATTGAAGAAGAACTTGTTATCGATCACAATGTTGGAGGAAAAAGGCTACAATGTTGTCTTCAGTAAAGGAAAGACATTCCTAAGACACATAGCCACAGGTCAGACCAAGAGGATAGGGATTTGGGTGAAGAATCTCTATAAACTAGAGGTAGATTACTGTGCAACATTGAGTACGAAAGAAAAATTGGGGCAAAGGAAAGACATTGGCGAGTTGTGGCACTGGCGGTTGGGCCATTTGCGTCATGGGGCTTTGAAGATAATGCAACAGATATCTACAAGGCTTCCCAAAGGTAAAATTGAGCACGTCGACACATGCAAAGGTTGTACCTTGGAAAAGTACACCAAGTCTTCCTTTCATGATCGAGACAGCCGAGCAGAGACTATCTTAGAGCGAGTTCATATTGATTTGTGTGGACCATTCTCAACGTCATCCACAACGAAGCAACGGTATTATGTGATTTTCATTGATGACTATTCTTGTAAATGTTGGATTCATTTCATGCAAAAGAAGGACCAAACTTTCACAATGTTTTGTGAGTTCAAAGCTTTGGTCAAGAAAGAGTTGGGGAGGAAGATCAAGGCCTTGAGAAGTGACAACAATGGAGAATATGTCTCTCAAGAGTTTAAGGACTTCTATGCAGCGGAAGGAATTAAACAAGAGTTGACGACACCTCATAACCCACAATAGAATGCGGTGGCTGAGAGGAAGAACAAAACTATTTTAGGGGCAACACGGACAATGCTGCATGACCAAGGCCTACCACTTCACTTGTGGGATAAGGCATGCAACAAAACTATCTATTTGCAGAATACAAGCTTGCATCACATACTTGGGATGAAGACACAAGAGGAAGCTTTCTCCGGTAAGAGACCAGATGTGGGTCACTTCAAGATCTTTGGCTCATCGGTATCTTCCCATGTGACAAAGGATGCATGGAAGAATCTTGAGCCGACAACAGAGTTGGGGATATTTGTGGGGTACACTGATACACCTCACAACTATCGTGTGTGCTTGCCTACTAGTCGGAGGACAATGTTTCATCGAGATCTCAAGATTAATGAGCAGAAAGCCATGCGAGTTTCCCTTGAGAGGGAGCTCCAACTACAGGTTATGGAGGAAATATTGGTTCCTAAGGAGGAATAGCCTCAGACTGATGCGGAGTAGTCGCATGCAAAGGTTCCAGGAGCGGAGACATCCACTCAAGCAGAGTCTTCCCCAATGGAAGGAAGCACACAAGAGAAGCTAACAAATTATTGGAGGATGTGAGAGAGAATGTGGGAGCACCATATTCTTAGTGCAGACAGAGGAGGTCACCTGAGAGGTACAATGGATACATGGACCTTGCTGGGTAATGTGTTGAGGCCGAGCCATTTTCCTTTAAGGAAGCAATGCAACAGCCGATTTGGGTTGATGCTATGATAGAGGAGTATGAATCCATAGATCGTAATAGTGTTTGAGATGTGGTTCTGAGACCAGAGAACATGTCAGTTGTGAGTTCCCGTTGGCTTTACAAGGTAAAGAAAGCTGTTGATGGTAGTGTGGAGAAGCATAAGGAAAGATTTGTTTCTCGTGGCTTTTCAAAGGTCAAGGGGATTGACTATGATGAGACTTTTTCTCCTGTCACAAGGTACTCATCTATCATATCTATATTGGCACTATTAGCATAGATGGGTTGGAGGATCCATTAGATAGATGTGAAGACTACATTCCTCAATGGCCAGATTGATGAAGAGGTGTACATAGAGTAGCTGGAAGGTTTTTAGACTTTCAATCATGAGTCGCATGTGTGCTAACTCAAGATAGCATTTTACGGGCTAAAGCAAGCACCTCGTTCTTGGTACACCAAGATAGAAAACTACTTCACCGAGTTGGGCTTCACAAAGAGTGAAGCGGATGCGAACATATACCACATTGTGGTGAAAGGTAATCTGTTGATCACCATAGTTTATGTTGATGATCTCATATTGACTGGTTATGATTAGTTGATCATGCCTTGCAAGGAGGACCTTGCAAGAGAATTCGAGATGAAAGACATGGGTCTCATGCATTACTTCCTTGGCATGGAAGTGTGGTAGAAGGATGGGGAGTTGTTTATGTCTCAGGGAAAGTATGGCAACAAGATACTCAGGAGATTCCACATGGAGAAGTGCAAGCCCATGCATACTCGTTTAGCAAGTAATTGGAGGAAGGAGGTTGCTACTTCAAGAGAAGTGGTAGAGGCTACTGTGTATAGGCAACTTGTGGGTTCACTGATATACTTAGTGAACATATGATCAGATTTGTGCTATGCGATGAACCAACTAAGTCAAGCGATGGTTCAACCTACCAAGATGTTTTGGAAGGTGGCAAAGCATGTATTGAGATACCTCAGAGGCACATCTCATTATGGATTATGGTACAGATGGATAGAGGGAATGAAGCTACAAGGATTCACTAATGTAGATTGGGCAGGAAGTCCATCAGATCGGAAGAGAACATCAGAAGGGATTTTCAACCTTGGGTCAATGGTAGTTTCATGGTACAGTAGGAAATAGAGGTCGGTTGCACTCATCTCAGCAGAGGCAGAATACATGGCTGCAAGTTAGGTAACATGTGAGGGCATTTGGATGTGGAAAATCCTAGTTGGTTTGTTTGATCAGAGGATGGATCCAATTGTGATCTATTGTGATAATCAGAGTTGTATCAAACTCTCTAACAATCTGGTATTTCATGATTGGTCCAAGCACATCGACATTTGGTATCATCATCTCAAAGATTGTGTAGCGAAGAAGATCATGTTGTTGCAATATATTTCGACAGAAGAGCAAGATGCTGACATTTTGACAAAGGCATTTTCAAAGTGTAAATTTGAGTTCCATAGAGATAGGATCGGGGTGGAAGATAATCCATTTCTTGTTGAGAGAGAGTGTTGAAATAGTCCTTGAACTAAATTGTGAATTAAAATCGAATTTAGTCTTAATAACTACTTGGAAATAATTAATCAATTTATTTTAAATTAATTAGTTGGAGTAATTCAAGTTAGAAGTCTTTCTAAAGTCATGCAAGAGTTATCTCTTAAATTAAGGAGATAATATTGAGTTATATTTGAGTTGTAATTAGTTAACTCAGTTTAATAAGTTAAGTCCAATTGAATTAGTTCCAAACTATTTGAGGAACTAATAGTGAGTTAATAGTCAGTTGACACATTAATGAACTCAACTAGTGCTACTCCAGTTAACTGAATATTCCCTCATCAGAAACTCATGCATGTCTATTCTAAGAAAGACCTAGTTGAGATTAATGTAAAAGGACCATGTACTATCAGTTTTATGTGTTTTCTCATGGAGAAAACTCATGCATGTAGTCAAGGATTCATCCTTGAGGATTGAGCAATTTTGAAGGATTGGTTTTCCACTTGGTAATAGGCAAATCATCCACAAGGAATAATGCAAGGAAATAGGAGCTTGGAGGGTAGAGAGGAAGGTTGGAGAGAAACCAAGGTTGCCTGTGAGCATCTGTGAGGATTGTACTGAGAGCTCGTTAGCTGTGAGAGCTAAGGCTTTGTATAATTCCTATGTATTTCCACCATGTATGATAATACAATAGTGTGGGATTTTTAGCTAAGGCTTTCCCCAAAGTATTTTCATGTGTATTGTGCCATTGATTATTCTTCTTCTAGTTATATTTTTCATCTCAATATTTAAGCTTCTGCAAATTGATAGTAGAAGTAGGTTATAGTATTCTGCTTTAATTTATATTGCATTATCGGGTTAATCTATCACAAATTTTCCACACATTTGGTAATTAATATAAACGCATCAGGAGTAACCTAAAAATGTATGCATTGACGTAAAATTTATAGCTTTCTTGGTGCATTTTCATTTACAAAATGAACCCCAACAATAGCATCGAACTAAGGTGCACCCTGTAAATTTATAGGGTCCACCACTATCAGTGTGATTCAAACATATCAAGCACACCATGCAAGATAATTAAAAAAAAAAAAAAAAAAGGGGATTTTTAAAGCTAATTTTCAATTCTAATCCATTAAAAAATTAAATTATAGAGAAACATAGACATTACCTGGACATTTTCTCATGAGGGAGGCATTGTTGACACATAATTGAGAAAAATAAATTTCACTGTCATTTGAGAAAGTTGGAAAACCATGCATTGAGCATGGTACAAAAAGATGGTGAGAAAGAGAATCATCGACGTTAGGGTGCTTGCATGAGGAAAAGGTGGCATTGGTTCTTTAGAGGTCTCTAGCACTGTAGATGGTAAAAATGAAATTTATGGCTGGGAGGTTTTTATTTATTTAACCCTCCTCTAGTGCATTATTATAACTGTATCGGTGCATCAAATATCCAAGAGTGCCACTTTTATTTTTTAAATTAAAAAACCTATAGTGGTTCTTTTTTTAATATTCCACAAGGCATTTTAGTATAGGTACCACAGTGGTGTTGAACTATAGGATTGCATTTTTTTTTTTTTAATTAAAAACTACCTAGTGATGCTCGTTATAAGATGCCCCAAGGAATTTTAATACATTAACAACACTGGTTCTTCATTAGAATATATCACTGCATTTTTTTGAAATTTAAAAACTAGAGCATTGCTCCTTTTGGGTTTGCACCAGAGCATTTTATGACAAGAAGAGCACCAATGTTGTAACTATATATAACATTGATTTTTTTTAAAAGTTAACCTTTTTTTAGTGCTATCAATTATTCAAGCACCGGTGAGTTTTGTTATTTAGTGCACCATGTTTTTTATTTTATAAAAATAAATCTTCCACGGTGCACCATGTTCTATTCGACACCGATGCTTGTATGGATAAAAAAGCACTGATGCATTTATATATTGTATATGCAACGTAAAATATACATCCACTAAAACATTTGTCTGCCCACCTCTTCTAGTGATCTCTGCTACAAACGAATTTTTAGATTATTTTTATAGGAGATTCCAAGAAAACCTTTGCTAGAAGGTATTTTCCTTGTAGTGATCTTAATTGAATCCTGGGATCTTGATGATTGGAAGACAAATAACATGGAGGCAGATATTCTAGCCAAGATAGAACTCAAGGCTGACTTAATGGTGGAATCTGGGTCTCATCCCTCCTTCCTATCAGTCGATCAGTCAATAGTTTCACTTCCCCCTTGAAGGATTCATCAAACTCAATTTTTATGGGGCTTCCAAAGGAAACCTAGGACATGCTAGGCTTGGGGGTATCTTTTGTTCTGATTAGGGTGTCACTTTGAAGGTGCACACATATTCGTATGGTGTCTCCACCAACAAAGCTGAGTTTTTGGTGTTAGAGCAAGGTATGTACATTATAGAGGAAGCAAGCTACACCAAACTGCACATTACAAGAGACTCCCAAATAGTTGTCACCCTAGTCTAGAGGATGATCAATGGAACCCCGATATCCAAGATCTCTAATAGTTGGCTCCTAGAAATTATCATTAGGAAAATCCAATCTCATCTCCAATCATTATTGTATGTCATCACTGAGCACACAAGGCATGAAAGAAATCAAGAAACTAACTTGTTAGCTAATTGGAGTTGTGAGTTAACAAATCAGGCCATTCACCAAGATTGGCCACCAGAACACGTCGATCGCCAAATGGAAGCCTTGGGTCTATTACTTATCAAGGAACTAAGATCCCTAATGGGGGTGGATATCTCAAGGTTATTGGGAGTCGTTCTTGGCCCTCGTCAAGAATAATCATGCATGTGAGAAGGAATTTAGATGTGTGATAGTACCTATCATGACTCCATGAACCATAACATTAATAACAATTTTCTTTTTTTTACACCAACCTTGTAATTACAAAAGTCTACAAAATATACATACAAATCTTTAATTCCTATATCCGTTCATATTTATTCCTTCTGTGTAAAATAATATCACTCTTTTATTAAGGAGTGACCATTTAATTCCTTAGTGTAGGGTATAATATGTATAAATATTTACATTATGATGTTTATTTAACATTATGCCCCTTCTTTGGATTACTAATAAGTTCTTTTCTTCTATTATTTTGTTCTCAAGATAATTCTTTTTCACTACATATTTTTTCTTTATTAAAAATTAAGTATGGAATATTTCATTATAATGTTTCACTCTAACCAGGCACAGTTCATTAAAAATCTTGATTCAAAACCCTAGTTGGCATATTATTACATTGTTAGTCAAAGTACTCTTCCATGGGCACCTTACTACATGAAAACATATTATTTCATTTCAGGTTACCTATAATGCATGTTGCATATTGGTTGTGCGTATGGGATATTGATATGTATAATATTCCTTTTAGCTCTCATGGTTGTTAATGCATTATGGTAAACTCACTCATATATATATATAACATGATGAATTTATTATCAAAACATTTGTGCAAACCCTCAGGAAGCTCTTTGGTACATTCTTTGGGAATTTCGATGCAGTACATTAATATTATTTTTAATAGGTTTATGATATGAACCTTACCATTGTTAGCCATGAAATATTTATGGCTCAAATGCAATCAAAAAATTGTTAGGGTAACTATCTCAAAGAACGGGGACTTCATTTAATGAACCACTAACATAGCATGTGCATTCGTGCCACACTTAAAAATACCCTTAATTTGAATACATATTGGAAAATACCTCTAAAAGTCATTTTATTTAACCCCTACCAATATGAACCCAATACACCTTCCCAATTTAAAAATCCCCTACTTTCACTAGATATTGTAGGTATCCATTTTTTCATTAGCATTTTTTATACCCCTTTATATTTAAGTCCTTTTATTTTTATTAACAGTGCTAAGCATATTTTCCACCTAGAAAGAACAACCTAAATACTAGGTAGCTAAAAACTTGAAAGTTTTAATAAAAAAGAGGTAGATATAAGTTGGTTGATTTACAAATGCATATTGTGGAAAATTTGAATGGAAAATACATAGATTTTAACTCTCAATTTCATCTATCCTCTATTGAATACTGAAAAAGATACACTACAATAGTTAAAAATAAAACCTCGATAACCAACACAATGGTGCACCTTTCATCTCACTTGTAAAATAGGAAGAGGGGATAAAGTACAATGACTATCTCTATCCAAAACTGAAATTGCTAAATTTGAAGTAACATCTAAATTGGAATTAATTGAAGGTGCATGCATGTACTCTCTTCCAAAAAACACTCTATTTCACTATCTCCTGTGGCATGCATGTGCCCTCTACTAGGCAATAGTCGATATCCTTATTTCCTTCAGTTTCATTCAACCTGCTCATCACTAATGTAAGGAAAGGGTGAAGGTGTGATATATGTTGTCTTCTCTACTACCCCATCATTGGGAGCATCAGTAGCCAAGAAACAGGTAAAAAGTCTTAACACAGACACTAGACATAGATCATAGAGGTATTAATAATGTGATGCATGTATGTTTTGGAGCAAGACCACTTGGGAGTTGGAGCAGAAGTGAGAAGAAGGAGTAGAAGTGGGATTGGAAGCAGGACATTTTCAAAATATCCCAGGTTGGGAGCGATTTTGGGAGTGAATTTTATATAATATATATTTTTATATATTTTGATGCATATATGTCAACAAAATCATTTAGAATGATGAGTTTGTGATAAAAAAACATAAAAAAATGGATTAAACCATATAAAATCATTCATATAGTAGTTATAATTTTCATTAACCACATGCCCAAAAATTACAAATCCTCATTTATATAGCATGTAAGGGTGCACATAACCAAAATAACATCGAGTGCAATCCATCTCTGAACCAAAAATACCACAACAAATAGGCTATGGATGGCCTCTAGCATAAAAAAAAAATCACACTACAAAAAATACTTACATATCATCAAAATCATTTTGTCTTGGGAGCATTGTCATTAATATCACCCTCTAAGCACTAACGTAAGATATAAAAAACGTAGCACGTAAAGTCAAGATTTTGTTAGAGTGATGGATACATTTTTAGTAGGGTCATGATAGAGGAATTTGACAACCAATGCCACTAACATCAAGGTAAATAGAGCGCTTGATTCTCTTGATTAAATACAAGTTCCATACCCTAGTACATAACAAAATCCAATGGAAACATTGCAATCGCCCAATTCTGAAATCTTGGAAAATTAATAAGTCAGCTGGATTTTGAGTGAGATCTAAAATTCTACTTTCTCCATATGAAATGTGATGAGGGTGGAACCACTCTCAAACATCCCGAGCCATTTCATGGTAATGTTAAAAATTTATGAATTTACCATTACCATGAATTGCATGTCAATACTAGGACCATAGGCTTGAATATTAGGCTAATATGGACCTAATATTACCATAGTTTTTTGTTTCTTCCACCCACTTTAGATACTCCCACAATACTCATGAACATGTATTTCTTCAACCTACTTATTTTTTACCTTCGCATGGCTAATGTATTGTATAAACAATACCTTATAATACACGTTTCTATACAACAATATTAAAACCCTTTACCCCTATTATATGCTCAATATATTATTTCATTTTTCTTTATTTTTATACGCAATATGAATACACATGATATGATGTTGCTTTGAAGCCCGGTTTGAGAGTATCTTGTTCTTTTGAGTTTTTCTTGGAGCAACAATCTGCTCTCGTTTTGATTATGGTTTTGCAAGATGGTGAGTTCACAGGAGTACCTGACTTCAATTGGCTGCCGCTGTAATCTTTGAAGGAGCCCAACTTGCCCCACCATACTGTTTCTTATTTATGACAATGGTCCTGCTATTAATTTATCGAGTTGATTTATGCTTTCCTATCTGACGTTTCGTCCTAGCAAAATCATGGTGTCATCTTGGTTAAATGCAGTTAGAATTAAGGTAATTTTGCCTCTTTTCTGTTATGAATTCATGCCACTGCACTATCTTCCAACCTGTCTCTGAGACTAATTTCTCTACATTGTCTTCCTGTTAAATTTTTTTTCATAGGCTTGAAGGACAATGTCGACATCAACATGGAGTTTTAGCTTCCTTTTTAGCTTCCCTCTCGCAGGTATAGTTTCTCTTCAGTGAAAAGCGCTTGGGCTTGTCATGCATGAGGGTTTTCATAGCTTTTCCTTCTAGGGTTCTTTGTTTGCATAGTTTCTGACCATTTTTTGTTTCTTTTGCTAGGTTATTCCACCCGTCGTAGAACCTTTAGTTTCCTTGGTGCGAAATTCGTAAGTTATATTTTGCTCGGTGCTACAACTAATACTTCTTTCATGGTCCTGCCCCTTGTTTTACATTGATTATTGTTATATTTTTCTCTTCTAGGTCCCCAACGAACCCTAGCCCAACCAGGCTCTATCTCTTGGATGGAAGTAAATTCTGGGTCACTAATAGATGAAATTGCAATCGATAAAGAAACCATTGTGGGATAATCTGTTAGGGTTTTAGTTACAATATTATACTAGTTATTAATTAATTTATTTTTTTAAAGAAAGGGTTCGTCTGTTTCAGCCGCGACTGTTTTCTGCAGTTTATGATGTTCAAATGACCATTAGGGTTGTATATACAATGAATTTTCTGCACACAATATGTATATATTTTCTTTGAAATAAACCCAAGGGCACTTCGACCACTCGTTAAATTTATTTGAGCACCTATATTATGAATCACGATGTGAACTTATTTGTTCTAAGAATAAATGATTATCCTTTGTCTCTGTTGATAATTTACGTTGCCTTGCTACCGTCATGGCTTTTCACAGTATATTATTTTTCATCTGCATATATGTAAATTTTCTTTTGCAAGAATAATTAGTACCAATACAATTGTATTTTATTTAAAAATATTATTTTCCCTACCCCTCGTGTTACCTAAGTTCTATTTAGGTAAAACAAAAGATTATACTCTGAATAAAATGCAACCATTCCAGAAAATGTTTTCTCTTTCTTTTGTAACTATTCCTTCAACGACTAAATAAAAATTTATTAGGATATGAAAAGGGTTTTTTTTTTTTTTTTTAAACAGGAGTCTATTTTGTCATTAAGAAATGTAACTTAGGATGACCATTGAGCAGCAGGACACAAAGATCCAAGACTTGATACTCAATGTGGAGAGGGCCAGATGGATCATCAAGTATCTAGAGCAGAGGAACAAGCAACTTGAGGACTAGCAGACAATCATGGAGCTGCAAAGCATCCGTGAGAATTGACAAGCTGCCCAACAGAGGAGGATTGAGCTCACTACCTTGGAGCAAGAGATCAACAATGACCATGAGTCGTGGCTAGAGCGGATTAATGTCCACCTGGAGAAACTACTAGAGAAGGCCAACAGAGACAAAACCATACTGAGGAGGATGGCTTGTCATTACAGGGCACAAAACATGAATGCAAAGGCCCGGATAAGGAGCTTGAAGGCCAAATTGAGCAGAGCAACAAAAGAGGCAAAAGAGCAATATTGGCTTCGAATCTTGGCTAAAGCTTCTGTGGCCCAACATAGTGCCTCTTAGAGAACCTCCAGCCCAAATTTCAAGAAATTTGGGACAATTTTTGTCACATGGAAATTTTTCGGCACAAACACAGGTTTTTTCTCTATATGCACCGCGTCACTGGCGCGACGCATAGGATTGACAGCTCCAAGTGAAAAATGGTTTGTATTTTTGGATTCAAAATGCAAAATCATGACCACTGGCACTCAGGCAAGAAATTTGGGCATGATTTGAGTCTTCAGGAGGTCAAAAACACCCAAAAAATGGCCTCACTGCCCCTATTTTGACACACAGGAAGAAATCTTGGGAGAATGAAGATTTGGAGGGGCAAATGAGCTCCAAATTCAAACATTCCACTTAGGTTGGAATGTAGACAGAACAAAATTTCCAACAAGCATACTTGAGCACATTTTGGACTCCTGCAAGTGCCTCAAAACGGGCCTGAAAGTGACATGGAACATACAGAAAATGGCGCGACGCATATAGGAAAAAAGGCCCAAATTGCCTATGTTTCACGAAATTTCGATTCGGAACTTTTCATAAGTGGGCCCTCTCATCTACACTTCACTTTTTCGACAGTAAAGGTGGCATTTAAAGTACTTTCAGTCCAGACGGGCATTTATCCAAGTGGCAAAGGAAGGCAAAGGGTCACCAAGCCATTTGTCATGTTTGTGGCGCTGTACCTGTAGCTGATGTTTGGCTCTCTACCTTCATTTTGTAATGATTTGAGTAACTCCCCAACCCTTGGGTGTTCTATCTCTTCATGGCACATTCTATATATTGTATGCAAACCATTTGCAAAGGGTTGGTTGGCTTGTAACTTCTAGGAGACTGTGGAAAAGAAACTTTGTTTCTTCATTGTATACCTTTTACAAAGGATTAATGAAAGGCAACAACTCTATTTCATGAGATTCACGTGGTTGTGAGTGCAGAAAATGTGTCTCTTATGTTTCATATGTATCTTGTTATGTTTCATAGCTCATTTCATATTCATTTCCACTGAAATTTTCTAAGTTAGATAAGGTAGAATTCAATTTTGTTGCTCTGCCTGTGGGAAAATTTTATGTTAAGTGTTCTTCTTCTGTTGAAAAGGATTCATGTTGTCCATGCCCTTTTCACCCTCCTAAGAAATCTCTCCATTCCGTGTTGCTTCAAACTAAATTGTTGGACTCTTCACCTATCTTGCCTCACGAAGTAATTTGTGTCTTTATATTAAATTCTCTGTTCATTGAGACCCATTGGTCCCATACCATCCCAGAAACACAGTCATTCTTAACAATCACTTCTTATATCCATATTCACCTACTTGCCTAAGATAAATATTTCACTATAAGTTATCTCAGGCCATTTCGTTTATCTAGCCACTGAGTGTGACCCGAAGAGAGCCATCTCCTATTATGGTAGGGCTAGCTACCAAACTCAGCTTTTTTTGTGGTTACCCTAAATTTTCCCTTCCTTCAGCCTAAGGCGGATTTAGGTGTTAACACCTTGGATGGAAAAACACTCTAGAAGCCTTCAAAGGCTTGGATAGAGAATATTTGAAGATCATTTTTGTGATGTCCAACTGTGATGTTGAATCACTCTTTGATGAGTTGAGATGGATGGCCTCTAGAAGCCCTAGATGAGTTTTGATTGATGTGGTCTATGAGATCCCACATTCATGTTTGGAATATGTCACAAGGGTGAATGACTGAAGAGAAATTTGGCCTAACCATTCTATGGTTGGGTGGCGCATGGAAGCCCCATCCTAAGTATGGATTTTGTATCATCAATGTGAGGTTATTTATCCTTATATTTCTATGACTATTTTAGTGGATTATATCTGGCTTATATCACTGTATTTCATGAGTATTCATGCTACTATTATGCTAGTTATTTATGTGTTTTATGAAAAAGCTATATATGGTTTGCATGATGCTTTTACTTGTGAATGAATGATCAATGTATCTATGACCTAGTTGATGAAATGGGACTTGATGTGTTGAGTAATGGATGCTTCTTAGCAATTCTCAGCTAAGTATGAGACCCCTATGCTTAGATTTGTTGTTTACACCTGTAGATTACATATTCGTGATATGTTTGACGAAATGCCTATCAAGGCTAGTAGGGGTCTAGTCAAGGTCTCATTCAAATGCTTGTTTTTTCTTTGTCATTTCCTTGTTAATTTACGATTTTGGAGGTATCATGAAAGTATGGGGAGTGACCTAGGCTCTGGGCCTAAAAATGTGGCTTAATTCCTATGGACGCTGGCACAGAACTAATAAAAAGAGTCCCTGGATGGTACCAGGTAGGCCTGTGTGATATGTATGTAAAAGCTCGAAGATTTTATAGTGAAATTTGCAAGTATAATGATCAAATTTTTAAACACCTATGTCAATTTCCTTAACATATTATCATGCTTTAAAACTAAAATTTGTATATAATAAACAACCCATCAATACCATAATAGAAAACATAAAACAACAAATGATAAAGGAGTTAACCCCTCAATTAGAATACATTCACTGGTCGACCTTCCAACATTGGGGTTCTTCCATTGTGCTTCAATTAAAATGTGTTTACATCAAGTTACATTGCTCAATATGCTAATATGATGGCTCCAATGGCTCGAGAACAGCCAAAACCCCCTATTTTGGTTCATTCTGCAACTCATTTGGTTAAAAACTAAGTAAGTTATGCTTGTTTCCTCCCTTTGCTTGATTCTCTAAGTAACCATCCTACCATTCGGCCTCATGGGTAAAATTATAACACTGTTAAGGTTTCCATTAAGCCTCCAGTCCTGAAAATTTTGGCCAGATGGCACCCATATGACCGTGTAGGGGGTTGTTGTATAGCCCCTTACGTTGTTGTGCATCCCTGATTCCATGTAGCCACATAAGACTCTAGGCGAGCCCCCTCATGGATGGTCATCCAATCTATGTCACAGCCATGGTTTTATCAAAGCTCATATGACCTTGGGGATGAACCCCT